>JACXGM010004198.1:0-38827 GCA_016801145.1 Umbra pygmaea | reverse complement strand
TGACAACGCTATAAAAGCCTATTGCGGTGCTTGCGTCACTCCCTTATCCCTCCTACCAGTTCCTATGGCCACTTGACCAGTGCGAATGCAAATAGCAAAACCTGTTTTTGGGGAGAGTAGTTAGTAGAACTGTTTAGAAGTGGACTGTTCCTATAACTACGTTCCTGTAACTACTTGGTCGGAAAGCGGCTATTGATCGTCTTCTGTCAACTGTTCAGTTCTCTGAAGTGACATCATTCTAAGCCCTGCTGTCCTAGTTGGTCTTTTGTAACTATAATAAATAAAAGCCTATTCAACTCTGTTCTTTAAACCAGTGTTTTTCAACCCTGTCCTCGGGGCACACCAGACGTTCCACAGTTTAGCTGTAGCTGCTGAACTAGCTCACCGTATTCATTAATCAAGGGCCTGATAATTAGCAGATGAGTTGAATCAGGTGTGCTAGCTCAGACATAGATCAAATAAATGGAACGGCTGGTGTTCCCAGAGGAGAGGGTTGAAAACCACTGTTTTAAACAGTGGTGTACCACACTGTTTGGTTATCATGTTATTTTATTATATATATTTATTTCCAACTTTTATTAGGCCTGACTTATTTACTAATTTACATAATTTACATTTACACACCAGCCACCTCATTAGGTACACCTGTCCAACTGCTCGTTTACGCAAATATCAGACAATCATGTGGCAGCAAGCCAATGCATTTAGGCATGCAGACATGGTCAAGTGTATCTGCTAATTTCAAACCAAGCATCAGAATGGGGAAGAAAATTAATTTAAGTGACTTTGAACATGCCACGGATGTTTGTGCTAGAGGGGATGGCTTGAGTGTTTCAGGAAATGCAGATCTACTGGGATTTTCCTGCACAAACATCAGAGTTTACAAAGAATGGTGTGAAAAAGTGAAAATGAGCAGCAGTTTTCTGGGCGAAAATGCCTGGTTGATGTCAGAGGTCAGAAGAGAATCGCCAGACTGTTTCGAGTCGATAGAAATGTAACAGTTACTCAAACGCTCATTACAATAAGGTACTATATACAAAAAGAGCATCTCTAAACGCGCATGTCGAACCTTGAAGAACATTTATTACAGCAGAAGACCACACCGGATGCCACTCCTGAGGCTACAATTTACATGGGCCCACCACAATTGGACAAGAGAAGATTGGAAAAATGTCACCTGGTCTGATGAGTCTGATGTCTGCTACGACATTCAGATGGTAGGGTCAGAATTTGATGTAAACAACAGGAAAGCATGGATCCATCCTGCTTTTATCAACAGTCCAGGCTGGTGGTGGTGGTGTAATGGTGTGGGGGATATTTTCTTGACACACTTAGCTCTGCTCAGTACCAATTGAGCATCTTTTAAATGCCACAGCCTACCTGAGTATTGTTACTGATTATGTCCATCCCTTCCAAATCACAGTATACCCATCTACTATTGGCTTTTTGCAGCATGATAATGCACCCTGTCATGCCGGTCATGTCAGGAACCACCCGTGCCTCCACCTGTTTGGTTCTGTATTTCCATCTGGGTGGGGTTTGGTAATCCATACCTTGCTCATTGCTTATACATATTGTTATTTATGATTGTATTAATCTGTTTTGTTAATTGTAGTATCTTTATGCAAACAATTGATCTTGTTAACGGTAGTACATTTATGCACACAGTCATGCCATTGCAGTGAGTTACCTTACAGCACCAAACCTAATGCCAATACATCAATTGCATTGTTCTAATTCAGTGGACTAACCAATATGTTGCATTTCCTCTCTGAACTTATTTTGTTTACAAGAAGCAAACATAGCAAAATTATTTGAAAGATACAAACACAAAACAGGCTTGATGCTAAGAGGTTACTGCTAAACAGTTTCTTCTATTTTTTTTCATTTGATTACAGTAGACCCATATGTCAAAAAAGGCAATTTAAAACATACAGGTACAGTATGATTCATGTTTTGCTATATTAATGGTTGCTATAATAATTACTAAGATGAATATCTTGTTATCTTTTGGTTATTAAACCAGTGTACTCAGTATATTTCACAGTTAATCTACCGTACATTATCTGTGAAAAAATGTATAAATACATTTGGGTTTGAATATGACTTGATTGCAAGTCTGACCAGTTTTGAGTTTATAGATTTCTTTAGCTCTGTAATTAGTCATGTTTTGATGGTCATTTCTTATTTATGTCATGCCACCTGGATGTATGAAGGTATCAATTCCGATTGAAACACATGTACTGTACATTTCCTGGATTATTCCAAACCTTTTTTTTTTTTTTTAAATATACATAATACATTCTCAACATTTACAAAATTATGTCTTTTATCTTGTATTTTTTTCTGGAGTCTGGGCTGCTTCCTTCAAATGGACACAGCTGATATCAATAGGCTCTATTTGAATATATGTATAGTTATTATCTTTTCTGAGAGCATTTCTGAGAACATTATATATATATAATTTTGTTTCAGAGTAATAATCAATAAACAATCAATGTTAAACCCAAAATGTCCTTTTCACAGCTTCCATGAAGCCAATTATGCTAGCTGGAAGATTGTAGTGAATCTTAATATGAAAAGCAACAGATTTCAGTATTGTTGTGTATGTAAAATATTCTTTATTGATATTTTGCAAGCATGATATATGAGTTACTTTAAAAAAGTTGTTAAAACCAAATTTAGAGTAACATTTTCTCACAGATCTGGCACAAAACAGAATATCATCCATAATTTATATTAAAAAAAATATAATACTAGAGTTCAGTTCAGTCATTTATACAACCCAATTCCATCAATCATTTTTTTAATTAATGGTAGGGAATGTCTTAATTATATCAGAAAAAAGAACAATAACTTACAAAAAGAAAAACATGCATGTGTTCATGGCATAAATAATTTATAAAAGTTTATATAAAAACAACAAAAGCTTTCAAACAAACTGTTACATTTAATACAATAACAAGCCAAATAGCCTTTGGTGTATTGAAATAGATTAGTATATTGTTTTCAAATGTATTTCTCAAAGCCCATAAATTTGCTTTAGGTGAAAATACAGTAGTTTTTGTCTAGAATTACATATTCATTTTATGACAATTTAAATCCAAGCAAGGCCTTGCCACATAAAAGCCAACTTCATTGACTGAATCTTTATTATAAACTACACAATCAAATTTATCCGGGAGGGCATTAGAAAACCCAGGCATTGAATGTACACATACATTAAGGCTGTTGTTCACTCCAACCTTTACAATATTTATCCTGTTCCCACATACTTCTAGTTCTGAAAACGGGCTGTCGCACTAGTTGTAGTAGTAGTTTTTATACAAATCTGACCTTGTGGAAAAGAGCTACAACTTAAACACTGGCAGGTGGGTTTTGTCAAGGCCGAAAACATGTACAGTACGCCACACTGATATACACAGCACAAACGTCAGTATTAAATTAATACTTTCAGTGTTTATATAGGTCCAGTGGACCTATATACACACTGAAGAGTGTTAATTTAACACTTAGTGTGTTGATTTAACACCAACGTTTTTTACTGTGATACCTACCTCAGGCCAAATGAACTGTTCTGTTCACTGAACAATAGTTTTTAGACATTTTATTTTCTAAAAAGCAGATGGAGAAAATATAATTTTCCCTTCCTGTTAATGTGAATATAACAGAAATGAGTCTTTTACTTCAAGACTACCCTCTCTCTTGTTCTTCAAACATGCAGTTTCTTGACATTGTATAAAAATCCCCACTTCCAGAAGAAGAGAGATAGAAAGAGCACACGTGTTTGTGACTGTGTGTGTGCATGCTAGTGCATGTGTGTTCATGAGTAAGCGCAAGCTCGGCGGGTCGCTCAGAAGCGATGTTCCCCTCTGGTCATATGCGAGGAAAACTCATACCGGTCTGGACTGCGGTGGCCGCAGAGGTTACACTCGAAGGGGTCTCGAAAGCCGTGACAGCCCATGTGAATGGTGTACATCACATGGTCTAGGAACAGAATGCGGCAGTGTTCGCAGCGGTAACACCTGACCTGCTCCCCTTCCCCGCTCAGCACCTTGAAGCCTTCCGATGCCATCTCCATGCTGGCTCGCATGGCCTCGTACTGCCGCTGCTGTTCCTCTTTCACCAAGGGCAAGGCGCCGTTACGCGCCCCAGACGTGATGTGGTTGGTCAGATAGATGAGGCCCGAAGCCCCGCCCCCTGCCCTCTCTTCGTTGTTGCTCTCCGTGTCTGTGGAATCTTGGCCGCTGTTGCTCGGGGAGCCGTCCTTCTCGCTGGAGGCTGACTTGGACTTGGCGAGCAGCAGCAAGTTCTCGGCTGCGCTGTCCTTGGCCGACGGGCCGTGGCATCCCGTTCCCTGGCCCTCTGGGGTGGGCTTGTGGATTGGATACATGGAGCCCATGACCCCCACTTCAGAAGAGGTAGGAGAGGTCTGGATGAGCGGTCGCAAGGATTCGGCACCCAGGTAGCTGATGGCGCTGTTGATTGCCTGGTCCATGACGTGAGGTTGCATCATTTCCCCCTGGCTGCCCTCGAAGGAGAGGTCTGAGAGGCGCTTCTCACCTGAAGGTTGGAAAGACGAAACAGACAAAGGTCATGAATCGAATCGGAAATGCTTGGAATTGTGATATGTAACATGACATGCACATATGCCTCCCTGTAGTTCTAGTTGTCAATTCATAGTTGACATTATTACTTGTTTTGATTGGCGAGTTTAATTTATTTTAAACACATTATTCCAGTCTTTGCAGTGTTATTCTTGGTGTCTGGCTGATTACTTTATTTCACTAGTTATTTTGGACATTGTTTTATGGAAGTCAGAGTCCTCTTCAAATATATTCTCAACTTAAATATATTCCAAGCGTTTTATAATATTAGCATATGCTGTTTTGTTAAAAAAGGCCATTTTGCAGCGCAAACAAAGGCATCCACTTGAAATATACATCTAGAACATTTGAACATAAGAACCCTGTGCTTAACGTTACAGACACATACGTTGTTATTCAAAGGAAGCAGACGTGATCCCTTACCTACAAACTTCTGTGGCATAGTGCTCTTACGCTTGGCTACATTATTAGCTAGTCTGTCTAGCACCAGGGTTCTGTCAGATCCCGTCTGGCTTAAGTCTTCCCTCTGCTCATTCTGGTTGCTTTCTTCCTTTACTACTGGAAAGCAAGACAGAAAAGTAGGTTTCAGAATCAAAGTAGTAAAACCTGACCTGATCAAGTTACTGGAATCATTTTTTTATCACAGGTTTTGCAAATATTGACGAAAGCATTCCGGGTTGTGCAGTAGAGTTCTCATCGGGTGCGATGATGCGAATGCTTTCCTTTACTTAGTTGGTATACTGGCAAGATTGACTAAGCAGAGTGAGATCAACGCCTTGCTATGTACCTCTTAGAAATCTACACTCCCAGTTTCCTTCCCAATGTTGTTGGCTCAGTTGACTACTGTAAATGCACATCCAGCTTTAACGGCTCTGTTGTATGAGATATTGTATACATAGGCCAAAGCCAAATTATTTCCTTTAAGCCATTTTCTAAATGTAGGAAATTATTATTAGGTTTCTGCAGAGCTGCCAATTCACTTTTTCACTAACGGTTTCAAGTATAAAGTCAGGCTCTTATGTATAGTTCCTGGAGTCACAGAATAAAGTAGTACGACTTGAAGAGCTCTAAAAATGAGTTGCTGCCCTACCTTTCCACATTTAATCAGTTAATAAATTGCTTTATTACAGAGACACATTTAGCCTAACCTGTTGGAATATTGTCTGTCTGATGGTGCATTATTGTTAGTACCAGAAGACCTCCTGACAGAGATGAGTATTTGGCTACACGACAAGGTATGTCAGCGGTGTGGGTGAGAGACAGACAAACACTAACTAACCTGTGAAAATGCTGTTCTGTAGCCCCATACACTGGAGGTAGTTGTGACACCGCTCCTTGTGTTCCTCTAGAGAGCTACGCTGCTTGTAGCTCCGCCCACAGTAGGCACACTTGTGGGGTTTTCCAACTGTGAGAAGTGACATTAACACAACTGTGAGCATTGACAAACCGTATAGTGAGCTAAAAGCAAATGTGAGATGTCCATAGTCATGTCCTTAATGTCAGGGGTGTGGGAACTTAAGTTGTGGTATAGGCATTCTTTTTCATTCTCCAATAGCTATTAGACACATGCCCATGTTTTTGACAGGATACATTTAATGATAATTTATTTGCTGATGACCAATATTGTTCCCAACCCACAGCAAAAAAAGAAATCTATTGCACAGGACAGTAAATGGCAATTGTTCACAAAACATTTGACATAACAACAACTGACTTGTTAAATAGGCCAGTGGTTCCCAATCAGGGGTACGTGGACCCCAGGGGGTACTTGAAAATATTAATGGTACCATATGCGCATGTAAATAAGGGGGTATTTCAGGGGTATTTTAATTAGGCCATAAACAGAAGAAAACAAACTAAAATCGGAATTGTAGTAATTTAAAAAGTGTTCATTTAATTCTGTAAAACGGTTTAAATTGTTACTTGTCTTTTTGAACCCATCCCACTGACAACTACTGTTACACCCCCAACTCACCAGAGTGGGTGCGCAGGTGTCCGCTGAGGGCGTCTCTCCGGCGGCAGGCGTAGTTGCACAGGTGACACTTGAAGGGCTTCTCTCCTGAATGGAGCTTGATGTGGCGCAGCAGGTTGCCTTTCTGGGTGAACGAAGCTCCACACTGGCTGCACTGGAACGGTCGCTCTCCTGTGGACAAAAACATCACAGAGCGGGCAGTTAAGGGCATGAAAGTGAAGCAATTGCAACTTTCTTATATTAAGAATTAACACATTATTCAAAATTGCCACATTGCAAATTAGTGCTTGGCTATGTTTCACTTATATTTACACTTTTTAAATATCACATCGGACAGAACGACAAGCAGTGACCTAATTGCATTTCATTCATTTAGCAGACCCACCTACCCAGAGCCTCTTATAGGAGACATTAGGGTTAAGTCCGTTGCTTAAGGGCACATCAACATATTTATTCATAGTCCTTGATGGTTTAGAGATTCAAACCTGCAACCCTGTACTTAAATGTAGGCCCCTAGGAATGCAATTATATATAGGTGAGTGTTAATGCAAAGTCCTTCGGTATACGATCAATCATTTGGTCATTTGTATCGATATAAACCAACTGAAGTTTCTGCTTTGCTTCTAGCGACACTGACATCAGCTGATCTACAACAAGCTTCTCCTCAGACAATAACAGGTCAAGTGTAAAGCCATTGTCTGACGTTTTCTATTCAACAACTAAATTGTCCTCAATGACACCAATGTGGACGTGAATATGGAGGTCACTGTACTGCTAGACTCCCGAGCACTAGAACACAGTGGGTGATGGAACTAGGAGGGGAGCCCAATCAACCAGCCTAGGACGGTTTAAGAGCGGAGAGCCACTCTATTTCTCCGCACTCTCCCTGGCCCTGCACCTCAGAGATGGCTGCCGCTCTGATCGAACAAGAGCCTTTCAGACTCAGCCTGCCAGTTTTGTAATGCACCAGTGCCTGGGTCAATTTGATCTGAGAATCTCATTTTTTCTCCCCCTCCTCTTCGTCTCTAAAATAAGAGCGGCCCATCACAATGCAAATTCGAACTCATTTGAATAAAGCGAAGGAAACACTTTGTGTTGAGAGCCAGTCTTCCTGATCAGCGGTTCTGGAATAAACCAATATCCAGCCTCACCGTGTGTTGTGGCATTCTGTGAGGTTTTAATATGGCTTTTTTTCTCAAAAGGCCCACATAAAATAAGAGTCACCAGTGAAGCAGTAAAAATATAGAAAAAAAGGAAACTCATTAAAAATGCATTTCAGGAGCAGAGACTCACCACAGAATATTTTCTATGTAAATAGGAGGCACTTCATTATATCTTTTATTATACGTTCTTTTGCATTTACATTAGTCTAGTGTTCCTTTCTTCCATTTTGGCTTTCATTAGTTTCTAAAGCTTGCCAGTTAAGTGCCTTTTTGAAAAGTGTTCCCCCCCACTGGTTCGGGTTCATTACAATAGAATATCAATTTTGAATTTTGAAAAACTTTTAATACTCCGATAATTGCCATTTTGTGGAGATTATATTTAATTGGTGCAGATATCCTATGATGTAAGGGCATGTTTAGGGACTATATTTACTTATTTAATAGTATCAAACAACTTATAGCTCCTCAGCCACTTCTCCTTTTTTACACAGATGATAATTGTGTTCATATTATATTGTGTTCAATCTTTTATCTCATTGTTATTAATAAAATACTGTTTTGCATTTTAGGAAAAGGGCTTGTATTTAAGCATTTTATACCTGTTTGTTGTCAGCACATATGAAAAGTTTTACATGATTTGATACGTCCCTATACACAATATATACATGCTATCAATAACACATGACATACTCTGCTAATACCTGAATTGTTTAATTCCTAAACTCTCCTAATTCTTAAACTCTCCCTGCAACGATGTTTCTGACCAATCAAATTACTATAACAGAAGATATGGGAATAGATAAACAATTTAAACTATTCCAAATCAATGCATGATATACTTTATCTAAATAAAAATCTAAATAGTATTTCTAATAACACAATGCAGCCTGCCATCATCAGTTAATTAAAGTTGTAATTATGCTTTTAAAGAAACAATTATACAATTGCCTCATTACTCGGAGAACTGTAGTAAAAGTAGCATTTAGCACCTCCTGGTGCTTATCTCCTAGAATTCAACACAACTTGTGGATGCCTAAAACTCAAGCAGTATAGCCTTCCAGTAATGCTAAACAGTCAAATATACAAAAACATACTGGTTTGTCGACAAGCGTGTCAGTAAAAATTGACATTTACTTTTCTGTATAAAATGAGCAAATTCATTGGGGACTGTAAAATAGTGTAACTCCTCATTTACTTGTTCTGTATTTAGCTTACAACTCTATGGCCAACTTTGGAATGGGTAAGACGGACACAGATTAAGTGAACGAGGCCCTGTCTACTGCTCTCAGTGTCTCAAGTGAAGACAAATATACTGACAGAAAGCAGAAAATCCTCTCCACTCCACATACACATGATCTCTCAGTAAGTCTGCCAGTGAGCGTGGGTGTATAGTAAAGGCGATGGATATCGCGGATGGCTTACCAGTGTGGCTTCGTTTGTGCACCATCAGCACATTGGGGCCAATGCAAACTATCCCACAGATATCGCACTTGAGTTTCCCGTTGGGCAGGCGGATACCCCCGGCTGAGGAGTAGGGGCCCTTGCTGTCGATGCCGCCTGTGTGGGAGCCGTTCACTTTGGCCCCTGAGGCATCGAGCACGCGCAAGTCTTCCGCACACTCCTCCTCCTCCTCGCCATTCATCATGTCAAAGGTGAGCCCATTCTCCTCGTCACTGCGAGCCTCAACTTTAATGTTACAGGCTGTAAAAGAGGGCAGTGGGCCACTGTTTAGAATAGGAGCATTTATCTCGGGGTCTACAGCCAACCTAACTGTGCAGAAATGAGTACATTGCTATATAACTGTTTCACCACATCTTACACTTTCTACAGGACTTTATGTGACTGTTAGCTTGAGTCCAACAACATGTATCTGTGAGAGATAGCCTCGTAATGTGGAGTGAGAGTAATTAAATCAACACTTTCTGTTCAGCAATTCTTAATTGATCTTGACTGGCTGTGGACTTTGGAACAAAACGTTGAATTATATTTGGTGAACTCAAGCAGCGGGTTCTTGTGACCAGTGTTCCAGATCAAGAAAAACAGATGGATAATATGTCTCTTTTTTAAAACATTTGCTAGCGGAGATGGGGGAACTCATACTGCCTCACTCTTCATCACACTTCTTTGAAAATTACAGCAACACAAACAGGAAACAGAGACACAGGAAACCGTGTGAAATGAGGGACGGGAGCGGTGTGAACCAGACCAACAATCTATGTTAAAAAAAAACACAGACACCAAAACAAGCAAGGGATGAACGATAATGATAACTAAGAAAACATGAACAGGTATCTCTCTTCAAATGAAAACTGTCATCCAAAACTATTTAATGAAGATTAAAAAAAGTATTTGTAAAAATGTATTGTCATGACAACAATCAGTCTCAAATCAAATGCTTTGATGGCAAATCTGTTCTCAATACTTTCAATATCTTTGTGACCAGACAGTTGCATGACAATAATTTGTTCCCAGATCATTTTTCAAACTCCATTTCAATCCAGTCAGAAAGCACAAGTGCAACAGAAGCAAACGAAAATGTGACGACAGTCTTCTGGTTGTAGCAGGTTTTTCAGGTCATGAAGTGTAAGCAAAGGAATAGGTGACTGGCCACTTAATTTGGTGCTTTTTGGAATTGACATTTGAATGCATAGCCAAAACCATTAACATGTGGTTACTGGTCTGCATGCCACATTGGCTGGTTTCCTCATACATACACCTTGTTTGTACACCCGAAGAGGAAGAAGTGGAAATAATGAAATATAGGAATCTATAAGGAAAAAGGGGAAGCTTTAGAAACACGGCCTGCCAAACCGAAATACTAAGAATTATGGAGAAGTGACAGAAAGGGAAGCAGACAAGGAATTGTAAAACAGTGTAACTGAAACAGCCTTTTTTGCGGGATGCTTGTTTTTACAGACAATGTGAGGGAACAAGCTCCAATAATGCATGATTCATCCAGTAAGCGAGAGCGGAAAGACCACACGTGGGAACTAAATGGCTTTCTTTTGCTCTCGTATCATTTCACGATCAACTGAATAACGTCTTATTGATGTCGGTTAACATCTGCAATTGGTATGCTGTACTATACTAACTACTGAAATTATCAAATGAAACACCATCTGTGAGATAGTGGACAAACATAGTCCAAATCACATTGGACAATCATAGCATGCTGACATATCCGTTGAAATATTTCAAGTCCAGGGCAGCATTGTGAATCTGAATATCTGTTCCACTTAACCCCCTAGTTTCTCTATTTGCCTGTTGTCACTTGAATGGACACATAGCCTACATGTCTTTCCGCCGAGCAGGCTAGATGTGAACTCAAACCACATGTCTATACAAATGGCACACCCGACACAAAGGAAGCTAGTTAGATGAAAGTCGAAATGCACAGACTACTACTGATACAGAGTTACAAATAACAGTGAAAAGCATAGTCTTAGTAACCACAGCTGCTGGTTTACAGGAGAATGTTCACTACTGTAATTTACATCTTCACGTTTCCGCACCTTGAAAATAGTATATGAGCAGAGAGAACTGGTAATCCATTCTTTTGACAAACATAGCTGCTTTACGAACCCATGGACTACTGTCTTTCTAGGCTGAGGAACCATCTAACATCAAATTGTAAAATAGTCAAAATATCCTCTAACTCTTACTTCTCCACAAGTATGTTAGACCTACTGGTCGAGCAAAAGGAACATTCAATTTGTTGGCTATAAGGCTATAATGTGAATACAACCAATTCAAATGATATAATGTTATGTTTATTTAATAAAAGAAAAATATGCATCTGCTCTCTATATGTGTCTTGTTTTGTGTAATATGCACACTCTAGGAGTATAACACTTTCTAACATAATCTTTTTAGGGGCTCATCCACAGTTTCATCTACAAAGATTGCTTTAGTTGTCGTTCTATTACCATGTAGAATCTCCCTGAGGTTTTTTCATCCTACACTACAGTATATCATTCATACTGGAATATTTATTGTTCATTTCACTTGATATGCCTAGTGCTGACATTAAGAGGCATAACTATCGATTCACTCTTGTTGTTTTATTGCTATTCTCTTTGTTTGTCCTTCCCTGTGTGATTTGACACTGGCGTTCCAAAACCAGTAAATCAGAATGTGTGAGTGAAACAGACATGGTATCAAGTAAAAGCTCTTCTTCCCATCCTCAATTTAGTCGCAACTTCCCCATATATCCCAGAGAAGCTTCGGCACAGCAGTAGTAGTTCCCTATGTTTTGCTGGGGTCAGTGATGTCTAACTCAGCTATTTCGGTTAGAGTGGGTCGAGAACAAAAACATGAGGGTTGGTGTTAACCACTGAAGCATCTTTCCAGAGGTCTTGACAAAGCTCAACTTATTAAATTTGGTTGTAAATTAAATAATTAAACATTTACATGCAGGAATTCACAAGGGACTTGCCTGACAGTAGTAGAAAAATAATACGAAGGGCTGATAACTGATAACAAGCCATTCATGCTGGCTCATATGTAGTGTGGAAGTAAAAAAGAGCCTGTTGGAGGTTCCTGTAATTGGACTGCTTTTCTTATTGGCGGATGAAAATAGCGTGTGAGCTAGCTCGTCTGTGTAACCAACCACATGCAATGCTACACCATGTAGAAGCCATGCTAAACACAACGTGTTTATCGTGTTGTTAGGAGGCATCAAAAACTGTCTACTTTTTAAAGTTTACCCATCCATTGTGGGGACTCAAAATCTTAGCACTGTCTAAAAAAAAGTATAATATATTTCTTTGGAGTCGAGTCTTGCACACCCCACACAAGGGGAATATTTGTAGTGCTTGGTGAATCATATGATAAATGTTGTGTAGGATGAATCAGAGAAGCTGCATGGGACAGATGAATATTAATTAGCACTGGAGAGTGAATGGAAAATTGCAAAATGCAACCTGGCTTTCAGGGCTTGAGATTCTTTCGTACTTTCTAATTTTTTAAGTTACACAGTCCTGCACACTGCACTTCAGCCCAATAGTCTTTGTACCACATGATCCTGACAGATAATAATAACTCCCTGATACATTTGGGGTTTATCAGAAAGCCAGTGATGCACTGCATAGATATAACAGTCACTTCCTCTCACACTGGCGATTAGATCTTCAGGGAGTGTAGAGAAATACAAGAACCTACGTTCACTCACACTCAAAGACAAACAGATACAAACAAACAAATACAGAGCAAACACATTCACACACAGACAACTACACCTACGCACTGTTGTCTATGTTTACGCCAACTTCTCTGCTGATTCAGGACGTTTTCCTGTATTTCAAAATAATATATAGCCAGATAAAGAGATGTCATCCTTTTCAAAAGTAATTCCGTTTAACATCTACGACGGTCTCTGTATATTAATTAACATCGGCATGCTGAGACCCCTGTGAAAAATATGTTTGAGGCAATTCCAAATTAGTTAACAATTATCTTTCCAATCTCTTAGCTAAAAAGAATGTGTAAACATTTGAAATGACTGGCTGCTTATGTCTAATTTGTCATCACTCATTGTGAAGATTTGAGTCATTTCAGCTTTTTTCCTGAGTATGTAAATTAAATCTGATGGGTAAAATTACTAAACATAGGCTAGGCCACAATGACAGTCATTTGGAGAAAGCACTGCCTGACTGGGTTCAACCACAGCAGTATTCTGGCTAGTCTAGAAGGCATTTACCGTTGTAGCTCAACTACACACTTAGGTAGTATACTCAAATATTCCATCAATAAGTGGTTTAACATATATATGTATTAACATTGTAACTGCAGCAGGTAAAAACTGAGCTTTTCAACAAATGCTGACATTGCCTGAGTGACTCTTGATGAAGATAAATGTGTAGTCCCAATAATCAATACATTTGTAGGTCAGTTACAATATATTCCAGGTGAAAGACAAGAAGAATCCTTGTCGTAAAATATGGCACGATGGTGAGGGTTGGAGTTAAAAGCTTGACAGTTGAAGTGAAAGTGTGTGTGTGTGTGTGTGTGTGTGTGTTTGCAGGTGTTTTAGTTGTGCGGTGGTACGCTGATATGATGTGCAGTGTTGATCTCTGAGCTTGTATCTGCTCCTGAAGTCTCAATCTCCTGAAATGTGTTGAAACTGCCACATGGCAAGTTCTTCTTAGGAAACTCTTGCACATCCTATTTCAGTTTCCTCTGCTCTTAACATTTTTTTTCCCTCTAAGTGCAACCATAGCGCAAGTGTAAGTTACACTGCAAAGCTGCAAAGTTATCCGGAACTAATATAGAAGGGCATTGCAATTATACACCGCAATATATGGAGGCAAATATTGTTTGTTGGAGTTACACTTTACATAGATTATACAACCTTTCATAGAACACAAATTGGCTTTTCACAAATAATCCCATGAAGCCAAAATTCTAATGGCAAATCGCCATCTAAATGCTGCCTGGAGGCCTTTGATTTTCAAGTAATCTCCTGAGAATCAATAAACTTGTACATCAACTAATGCTAATGGTCCATGGTATTCCCAGGATTGATCTAGTTTTCTCCTTAATATCAAGGCCACATTAGTCATTCCTTAAGGTTTTGCACATCATGAGATCGATCAGAGAAATGTCCAATCTTTCCTGCCAATGACCTAAATGCATCAAGATGACATGTTCAAAAGAACTAAGTTGGATTAACTGCTTGATTGCAAATAGAAAATAGATCTAAGGTTTTTTTCTTTTCGTGTGGTAACCAATGATTGGAATACTTATGTTAAACACAATATTGTACAGTTACTACCACACTTGTTTATTCCTCGATTTACAGTTACTTTTACTGCCACAAAAATAAAGGGGGGGTGGGATGTTTGCTGTACTATTGAGTGCATATTGATGTAAAAAACATGAATCACACATTCAAATATTTGTTTTGTAATTGCAATTTTTATATCATTATTTGAATGATATTTTTATAAACAAGAGTAGTATTTTTCTTAAGTTGTGCTCCTTAGGGTACACATTTCTGAATGTGCTCTGGGAACTGCTAGGTTTTGGATTAAACACATACATTTTTGGTAGCTACACTGGCCTAAACACTTAAAAGATCATCAAAAACAGGTTCTACAGTTGTGCCCTTAGGGGAACCCTTTTTATAGTTCCCAGAAGAACACTTTTGGGTTTCAGTGTGAACCAATCCCATGTAAAATCCTACATACATATCTGGAACCCATTCCAGTGAGAAATCTACATGGAACCCAGAGGGTTCTACATGACACCCGAAAGGGTTCTCAGTAAAACCAAAAAGGCTTGTCCTATGGGGATTTTCTCTTTTTAAGACTGTATGTGTAAGTTACAGACTGGGTACAGGTCTAAGGATGGGGAAGTGGTACATTGTAGGTTATGTGGCAGAGATGAATTTAATCTCTAACTCACCCATGCCTGCTTTTTCCCCTCGGTTGTTGTGCTGGAGGTTGGCGCTGGCAGACAGGTCCTCCGGTACAGGCATGGACTCATCGTTCTCTTCAGACACATCATTTGGAGTTGGGGAATCCCTTCCTACGTGGGGGAGAACCAAAACACTTATCTTTAATAATTATCTCTAATCAATTACATGTACTGTGACTGGTTGTCAGGCTCGGAGCGCACGCTTCTCTGTGGCCCAAAAACATAGACTCCTACCTGGCATCTGAGACAACTCCTGTGCCTGCTCGGTCTCCATTCGGTGCAGGTATTCTAATGGGATAGAGATGGAGACAGTGTGTTTCAATGTAATCAACGGCATGGTACGGCTGAAATAAACACAATGTTATAAAGGCCACCGCTGACTAAAGGTGTGACCTTTATCTGTACAACACTCTCGCCCCGGCAAGATCACTTTTGTCACACTGGGAGACTCGCCACTGTCCCCCACCTTACATTACAAAGAATTACAGACATTTCCATTACAAGACTGACAGAGTGGATGAGCTGGGAGAGTGGCTTGGCCCCGCGTGATGGGCTATGGCGACGGGGGTGGTAAGGAAGGGGCTTTCAGACCACATTTGTTATTTATTGTTAATTTCCTGCCACATAATCATCCAAAAATGCAAACTGACTGCCGCAAAATTAAGCAGAAAATTAACTGGCCCTAGGTCACTGAAGATGCGGCTGTTTGCCGTGCCCAGCTGATCGGCACTCGTGTTCACTCTAATTTACCGAGCATGCATCGCTGAGCGCGCCACAGCGCAGACGTGTGCGAAAGGAGCCCCAATCAGAAATAAAGAGAGAGGAGTAAGAGATAAGACAGAGAGATGGAGAGAAAGACTGAAAGAGAGAGGGGGGTGTTTGAGAGAGAAGGGAACCAGGACAGACAGAGAGTGAGCTAGAAAGCGAAAGTAGCAAGAGAGAACTGGGGACAGAGAGATATAGATAGTAGGAGGTGAAGGAGAAGGCAGAGAGGGGCCACCAAACTAAGTTTCTCTCACACAAGTGGAGGCAATTCAGTCAGGAAGAAAAGCACAGCTCCTGGCCAGGGCCTGCTGCATATCTGAGGAGTCACCAGTGCGCGTGGCCCCATCAATAATGCATCCCCCTCAAGCCTGCAGCAGATGGGCAAAACAGCCTCGACCACCGGCTCCACCACTTCAAGAAGGCCCTCGGTGGAGCCGCTTGCCTGGCCCAGCCAGCCACACAGGGAGAAGTGAAGCTCCCTAAAATAGCGAAGCGAGCCTGAGGGAGATGGGGAACCTAGGTCTTCCTGTTTTAGTGACAGATGGCTCCACACATTTGGAACAAATAGTGGGAAGCCATTGAGCAGCCCCGGCTGCTGTTGCAAACGCGCAATGTTCAGCAGACACAGCGAGTCAAGTCCAGGGCTCTACAAACAGTAGACACCCAGGACCCGAGGGAGGGGAGTGGTTGAGGGCGTTGTAGAGGAAGGGCAGAGGTCATTGGTGCAGAAGAAATGCCGAAGCCTGAGTTTTGCGTGCTAGTCTACTAATATAGGGCTATGCGCCATCATTCTTTAGCAGCTGGAGTTTGGGGGGATTCTTGTGTGGCTTTTTTCCCTGGGCAGATGGTGCGAAGAGAAATACTCATAGTGTTGGTGGGGGCCTTTGACAGAAGTGAGAAATTCATTCCCATGTTCAACCACAACCCAGTTGTGTAGGCATGTAGAGAGCAAGGTGCATAAGAGCATTCAGGAAGTTGAACGTTCACCCGAAGTGACACGGCTCACACTTATACTTATACTTGGCACTAGATTGCATACTATTTTCAAAGCAGTTTTCAAATAATCCATTTATTTAATGTCTAATGGTTACTTTTCAATATGAACAATATGTTTGTGACAAGACAATTAGTTGAGCCTACTGTGTAACTAATAGCTAACTATGGGGAAGAGAAGCAAGAGGAAGATTGTGGGTCCACAAAACCCATAGTCCTAACTCAAGTGTGTGTGTGTGTGCGTGTGTGTGTGTGTGTGTGTGTTTTTGTGAGGTAGGGTGGAGTGTTGGTGTAAAGCAGGGTTCAAACACATGACAGGGTGCTGGGTGGAGAATGTACCAGCCCAGCCGTTAAACAGCCAATGTGGACCACCCCAGCACACGTTGGATATGGGGAAGAAGTTAAAATGGACAGGGTTTAATATTGTATCGTAAACTATAAATATATTAATATATAAACATACATATGTACACTTTATGTGATGAAAGTCGCTCTAAACTATTTTTTGTAAAGTGAAACAACAATTGTGGCATATCAGGTATTAAGAATATAAATTCTGTTCCTTTGATAATTGTGATTCAAGACAATGAAGTGATTACAATTACTTTAATTGATTTAGCTTGATTCATTTGAAATAACATAGGATTTGCACAATATCTTGTTGATGATTTAGGAGAGACCCACCTGTGAGTCCCAATCAAACATTTAGGGAACCAAGTCCTACCACACTTAACCATGTAATATGATAAACAGTCAAAGCAGGCCTAAAATGACTTTTAATATTTATCATTATCAATTTTAAAAAATCTCATTGTGCTGAGGTTTCATCACCTAGTGTAAAGGTTAGAAGAGTTAGAATTGCACAATGAAATTAGTTTCCTTATGGGTCTATATTTGCTTCTGACAGACTTCATTAGACTTCTATTCAGTGAAACCTTTTCAATAACTGCCTTTGTTTCTATGCATTGTTCCTCAGTCTGTTACCAATAAGGAAGCTGATGTGTCCACAAGTAAGTACAGTATTTGCAGCATTTCAACTGTCTTCAATCAAAAGAATCAGACACTTGAAATGTACTTGTGCAATGGTATGGAGTGCAATTCATTAATTTACTGATATTAATGTCTATGTGTGTGTGTGTGTGTTTGTTTATGGGAGCAAATAATTTGGTAGGACTGTTTACATAAACGTTTATAGGCATTTAAATGTAACTAAATTTATATTGTAAATGTAATTTTCAAAACATATGAAAAGGTTGGATATGGAGGTCAACAAAATTGAACTATTCAAAACAAATCAATTTCAAACAAAATTGTGTTGTAAGTTTTGTGAGTACAAACTAGATATTTTAGTAATGATACATGCCTTATAACTCTAAAACAAATACATTTGTTGACTTGATAATTTAAAATGTATTGTTATAATTTTACATCAAATAGAATACCATAAGAGTTGAAGTTTTATAATTTTGTCCCAGCTTATAGAACACGTAAGGAACGTTTTATGGACTTTTTTCCTATTATCTCCGAAAATTAATATTGTATGGTTGTTATTGTTGAATGTCGCTTTCAGAACAAGTTAACAGGCTACTTGTGTCCTGCCCACCAATACTATCAGCACACATGCCAGATTTGGATTAGATCAGTCAATGATTGAGACCGTATTGGACATCTTGAAAAATGATTTTGAAGTGTGTGCACCTTTCTGTATGAATGTCGAGAAAGAACAACATTTTTTGTACACAGCGTATCCTAATTATAAGCATTTCATTTTCAGCTAATAGAGATAAAATAATATTTTTCTTAGCTAAAAGAATAGCCTACTGAACATGAGAAGCGTCGAAACTGTTATTTGTTTAGATTCGACTAAGTTTAATTTTATAGTGAATTGTGGACTTTTGAATAAAAATCTACAGTTGAATGAAAGAAAGTTAAATAGTTTTTCAACTTTAGATATTCATTCGGATGCGCAGTTGCAACAGGTGCTGAACTGACACAAAAAGTGAAAGAAGTCTAGCTATGGAAAAACGTTGAAATCACGGAAGTGTTGGTGCATACATTTTTTATTTTTATAATTATTCATTCGGATAGGTTTATTATTCAATGTAAAGAAATATGTAGTTTTACAGCTCAAGAAATTGTGATAAATTCCTGCCATCTCAGAAAAGGAATTTCGGGAAAATGCGAAACTATTCCATTATTTTTTTGTTGTATATTATTTATTAACTGACATAATAATAAAACTGTATAACGTTCATGTATACGATTAAAGTATTTTTTGACTTGCTGAAATCAGTTATATACGATAGACTGCTATTCAAAATCGCGCGTCACAGGATCTCAGACGCTCACGCACCTGCATAAGGCTTCAGGACAATGTTTTCCAATCCGCTACATAATTATTATGTTTGAAGTAAGGACCATTCATACTATTTATAAACGAAACAAGAAGTTTGGATTCCTTAAAAAGCATCGTGGAAGTTACTATATCTTACCTGCTATTCCTTGAGTTTGCAGTATGAAGTTCTTCCAACTCTCCCCCGCTCCATGTGCAGAAGTTCGAAGCGCCGCGGCAGCCCCATGGAACTCTGCCCTCGGTCCCTCCCCTCTCCACTGTACTTCCTCTTTCCAGCCTAACATTTCTATGTTTCTGTGCTCGACTATGGCATTTTGCTCGCTTTTATCCAGAGGCCGAGTCTGCTCGGGGAGTCGTTGCAGCAACCCTTGGCACTTGCTTTGTATCGTGCCAATAAAAGCTGACACCCAGCAGACCATTACTGGCAGCCATGCATGAGATAGGATGAGGCGCTCAGAAGACTGGACAATTCATTGTTTATTTATTTATTTCGTTGCGAAAGGATGGGACTACTCACTTGCATATGGGCATCTCCCCTTCTATCACCTGTTCTGGGATGCTTTAATATAGTCACCATGCAATTAAAAGACCAATTTCATTTTAAACAAATATTGTGACTGGTCAAAGTGAACAACAACCATTGTGAAAAAACTGACATCCTTCCTTCAATTGTGATAACCACAAATACATGTAATTTCCTCCGAAAATAATGTATATTTCATTTTTCAATACAAGTTGTGAATGTGAGCTAAGTAGTTTTATGTGATGAGCAAGACCATTGTATTTCCATACTTTCACTCAGCAAGGCCTTCGAGGTGGCAGTTTAAAAAGAGAGAGGTCATCATGCTCCTCCTTCAAGTGAAGCTAAATTAGTAGTCCTGGAACTTAGAAAAATGGGAAGAATAGTGACATGTGTGAAAATCATGTAATAAACCTCTTCAAAACTAGCATCATATGTTGTTAAATTGATGTCTATAAGTTATTGACTTGTGTAAATCCGCTGCCTCTTTTATGATCACCTCAGCACATCTTTCCGTAGGTAGTCTGAGGAATGTATATGAATTCTTGAAGATGTGTGGCTTCTCTCTTTACCAACCCCCCTGACTTTTTTAGTCATGACCCTACTACGTAATTGCATTTTAGCCTAGAGTACCTATTGAATTACAGTTCTGCCAACACAGTAGCATCTTTTCAGCCAAGTTAATTTAGGGCTCATTATCTTTTCTTATTTTGCTCAGAATTCTAAGTAGTTTTTCAAATGCATATTTCAAAAAATGAACTTGCTATAAACAAGTTTGTCTATAATAGTATTTTAGACCAAAAATTTCCTCAAATTATTCATAGCAATAACATTTGTGGATTAATATTGATAGAAACAGTCAATAAATTATGAGTAATATACTTCTTACTACACTCAAACCAAAGGCCTCATTTTTCTGCCATATTTTCATCATTATATCCTAAATTAACTTTCTGGTAGAGTGAATCTTTGCAGTAAGTGTGCAATGAAAAAAGTGGCAGTTTTCCCATTATTCCATTCTAATGTGGCATTATCTGTAGAGATGCTGCTCTTCTGGATAACAGAGCCACCTACAGAGGAAGGCAACTCTTATCTCAAAAGTAGCACAACATTCACAGGCAGTTGGTTTAGTCATGCTGCAAAAGAGGAACTTTTCGCAGGAGTGGGTTTTTGGTCTGTTGTTTCCACATGACGGTATGGATTACAACAACAATTCTTGAATTCTTCATCCTGTCTTTTTTGGAGGTCAGGGAATTTCAGGTACAGTACAGTTCAGGAAATGATTGTTAACCCAAGACTGTTATAAAGAAATGTGTCATAGAGGCATTAGGGTGTTAAGGGCCCCCCCTGCAGCCCACCTTCTGACCAGAGGCCAGTCAGAGGGAATCCTGGAGCACAGGCGTGACTCAGCACAATGCACCCTCCAATCATGACCGGCAGAGGAGCATGGCCTTCCCAGCTGTATAGATACCACTTATCCCAGTGACACAGCAGATCCTCTCAGTCATAAAGTGTGAGGCTACACCAGGACCTTGGGACACATTGTCATTTAAAGAGTGGCAGTTAGCACAGTTCTCCTAAAAGCTTTGCATTTAGCACTATTTTATTCCTCAATATTTATTAGATTATTCTAACATTTACATAAGCTCCGATCCAGAACAACTTACATAATGAGTGCATACAATGTTAATACAATACCCACATATTGAACCTGGCGTTACAAGCACCATGCTACACAGGGACCATAACAGGTATTACACACTATTAAAATGTAATAATGCACTGTAAGATAAGTAATGCATGCCTTGGAGTCCTGAACATAGACTGGTACACCATACATAAAGGTTAATGTATGCCTATACCAATTAATAAAGCATCACGTGATGGCATTGTTGCCAAATTATCCATGGCAAAGATTTAATTTACACACTGACTCTTCTAAACATAACTTCATCTTACAGTCTGGACCAAATATACCAAACACAATCCGCCTTGCAATAGGTTTCTCAACGTTTTGTGAAGCATGTTGCTTTAATTAAATATCATTACCTCAATTCTGTGATAATAACAGCATCACTATATAGCCAATAGGGTAATGAACAAAAGATCCAGCCTGTTTCTTATTTCATGGATCTTTAAGCAGTATTCACAGCTTCAAATCTGGAAGCACGAACAGCATGTAGCCCTTAATTGGTTTCAACACCTTAATAAGTCAAAGACGTTCAAGACCAGTAATCACGTTAAATATTCACAGTTATCTAAAAAGTCAATTGGAAAGTGAAAAACTCTTTCTTTTGGAATGTATTATGCTATGGGATGTCAGAGTAAATTAAATTTCCCTCTGCACACTAAAGCATCAATTTCCTTATGGTAATTATCTGCTGGAATGGATGTGTCACTAGAAGGAGTCAGGCATGCTTGACATTTAGCCTCTGTACGGAGAAACGAAGACTAAAAAAATAAGATGTGGAAGAGAAATTAATCTCCTGGCTAGGCAGCCAGTGAAGAGATCCTGAAGGATAGCAGATGATTGTCATTGTGTTTGTAACTCTGTTTTGAAAAGGAGACCAATAATGAGATTCAGTCCATCTGCAACCTTGTGGGGAAAAAGAGGTGGCTCTAGCACACATATCAACACCCTCCTTGGCAATACAGAGATACAATGGCAATCATCCGGTTATTCTCCATTTGGGGGGGCTAGTTCTTCCAATCAGAGATGGGAATCAAGAAGGAACCTTCAGAGCAGATCCATGATGTTGGAAGCTGTGGAGATGTCATGGAACATCAACAGTGTTGTAAAACCCAGTAGCATCTCTACCCCCTAAAAATATAAATAAATGCCATATTCCACCCTGGGACATCCCAAAATATAATCTCTGCATCATCAAGTACAACTTATCTGTTTGCATCACAGCCTGGCACAGAAAGGGTTCTGACACAATTGTAAAGCCCACCAGTATGTTTGCTGATGGTCCAATGGATCACTGTGGCTGGGTTCCCACCTTCCCATCTATGCTAAATGATGCCTAAATAAAGCACTATCAAGGGCACTCAAGCAACACGCTGTTCATTTGCCTACCATCAAAGGAAAAGATGAAATGTTGAAGCATAGGGTTTCACACTAAAAGGCTCTAATACAGTTTTAACCGGCAAGCCATCAGACCAATGAACATTTAGGGCCCTATTTTAACGATCTGAAATGCAAGTATCAAACACGAAAAGCAAGTGACATTGTGGGCGGTTCCCGGGCGCTGTTGCTATTATGCCGGCGGGATAAATTACATTTGCGCCTGACGCAAATCTAAAATGGCTAGGTCTGAAGTAGCTACATTAGTCATAGGTGTGGTTTGGGCTTAATGTGCAATAAACCAATCAGATCATCATCTCACATTCCCTTTAAGAGCTGGCGCGATTGTTCCATGGCGAATTGCTGTTATAATGGTGGATTGCTATAGATTTTTCTTTTTTACAAAATGTAAATAAAAAAATGTCACAAAGACATGCTTTCCAATGTTTTGGGCTTACTCTCACTGAATCACAAGGTTTTAAATTCATAGTGATATTTTTGCAATGTAGTCTAACATTAGGCTAACATAAATGTTGTGTAAAACACAGCAAGCCACAAAGATTGCTGTGACTATTTGAGGACATTAAAGGGCATCCGGTCCTACCCAAACACCTAAAGCGCATTTTCAGTATGCCAAATGTTCGTTCAATTAGGCTACACTGCGTGTTTGTGTGTGTTTTTGATTAAATAGCATTTCACGCACTGTTGCTGCATCAAAAATGGTGTCATCAGCTATGTCTTTAACGGATAGCTATTGTTCCCTTCACAGCTACCCATCCAAGGGGGGATTCCCCTCAAAGATTGCAGGAATTACAGAGTTTGCCAGCATAAATGAGTCATGGCTTGAGCCAGGGTAATTCTCAAAGGCATGGGTGATTTTACTGTTAGCATACTGAATTACTTGTATGTTGATTGAATGGATTCCCTTGCGGTTAATGTATATCAGTGCAAATAATTCATTCTGAAAATTTTTGTTAAATGTGTACACTAGATGTATGCCTATTTTTTTACATCTTCGAACACCACAATGATTTCCCTCGTGTGATAATATTTTTCCTTCTAATTATGTATGGGTTGCAATTATGGGAACTGCTGTGTCTGTATAGATGAGAGGAGCAAAGTGTTTTGCGCGTTGTGCACATGCTACATTATGGCCAAGCTTGCACCCTTAAAATAGCATCTGAACATATGATCTATGCATCTGAATAACGCGCCACTGACTTTTAACCAGGATTTTCCTAGTCTGTGGTGGAATCGTTTTTGGGAACTGCAAAATAGCACCAGGGAACTTTTGCGCCAGAACACGCCACTACTTTTCACTGAACCGCCCCCGGGAGCGCAAGTTCATTCCCTAATTTACCGACTCGTGTCAGTGGAGGGAAAAGTCCCCTGTGCGTCGGGTGCAATATAGGAATGATACATGCATCGGTGTAAAACGTCAATTGCGTCGGGTGAATGTTTCTGACCAGATACACTGATTCTAGCAAAACTACTGGTACAGTAAGCACACAGACAGTTAGGTCCATATATATGTGGACATTGACTAAGTTATTATAATTTCAGCTGTCTACAACAGCAAATTGGAGTTGAAATTAAACAAGTAAGCAAATAAAATGTCTAGATTTTATTTCAAGTGTGGCATTTGCATTTAGAATCTGCTGTTGTTAACCATCAATTTGAAATCCAAAGAGATAGCATTGCCAGTATAGCAAACTGTCATTAGGATGAAATCACAACACAAAACCCATCAGAGAGAAACTGTACACACCGTCACAGACTTGAGCTTCCAAAGAAGCTCTGGACGCCCTGTCAAGGACGCTTGTCAACAAAGTATAGGGAAGCTTTCGATGCTTTGGGCGCTTTGGCCGCTCTGACGTGGTATGATCAGACTGTAAAAATAGGGCAGGACTAGCATACGTAGCCTTAAATATATTGTGAGCAAATGAATTGCATTCCCGCTTAAATCAAGGGAACATATTTCCAATAAGAGTTGAACTCATCCTCATATGTGTATCACTGGATCATTATGGATCATCGGGAAGTTGTTGTGTTTGGTGCTGCTTTATTGTATTTGTGGAGAAGACGTCGACGTCGGACTCGGAGAGTTGGTTTTATGACACACTCCAGGACCGTCATCAAAGGACGTCTATATTTCGATTGGTTGCTGGTCGTTAGCCGCTGAACCGCGTCATAGCTCATTACCATAAAGTTGAACAAACTTCAACTTTTCTGCTTGACGCTCTGGTCGCTCAACAGGCCCAAAACGCCCAAAACGCGACGCCGACTGATTGGCCGGTCCTTGCAGCTGAGAGAAGCTGGCTTCCATTGAAAATGAATGACTTCCGGTAACTTTAGAAGCTCAAGTCTGTGGCGGTGTGTACGTACAGAAAGAAAAAAACATCAGGTGTGGCCAATTCAACTTTGTACATTCTTAAAAAGACTGTATCATCTGCTCAGTTCCAGCCAAATTATACAGAACTCATTGGATGGCGCTTCACAGTGCAGATGGATGTTGACGCGAAGCATTCTGCGAAAGCAACCCGAGACTTTGCATTGACCATGCATTTCTCTTGCTAAAGGTATAATGAAGTCAAAATTCCCCGAGAAATGAAGACTGCTGCGATTAAGTCCTGGCAGATCATAACCAAGGAAGGCACACAGCATCTGGTGATGTCCACGGTTTCCAGAATTTAGGCAGTCATTGACTTGTCATGTATTTTAACAAACAATTTAATTAATATTAATTTCATTTATCCAAGTATATTTTAGCATATTTTTTTGCATTGTCGAGCAGGAGCCGCCAAGCAAAAATCTTGTTTTGTGGTTTGCCTTAAGTAACCTGTGCATGTGAGGAGAGGGTAACACATCCAGAGTGGCACAGCTACAGTATCAACTAAAATCACAGAGTAAGACATTTTCCTCTATGTTTCAGTGACAACGCTTCATAAAAATGAATGGGGAATGTTGAATGGAAGACCACACGTTATGCAATTTAAATAAAATGGGATGATTATTTGTTTGATTGAATAAATAAGTATAATTAAAATGCAACCTTTATTAAATTCAGATAGTTTATATTGTTGGGGGTTTGGTATTTCCTATTAACCTATGAATCTATTTATGTGTATCCTTGCACAGGTTTCAAAAGCCTGATCGCTGACACCTCTGGTGTGAAGTCATTGGGAAGTGTCCTGTGTATAACACTTTCTTTTTATCTTATTTTTTACTCCCTCCTTCCAAATACTATATGCAATAGTAGTAAAATTTGACTGTCATTGAAATTAAGCATATTGATTTGACTCTTCAGATTTTGGTGTTAACCAAATTTAATACAATTCTTCTTCTGTGTATATACACTGGGGGCCAAACGTTTTGAATAATCCAGGAATAATCATGTGTTTGATAGATATTGATACCTTCATTTCACCAAGATGCCACTACATTGAAAAGTATAGTCAAAACATGATTCATTTGTTTAATATGGGGTACAAGCCATAATAATTTTGACACTGAAATAATGGCAGCAGAAGTGGTCTTTGCCATTTTATGTGAATAATTAATTATAAATCACTCATTTCCATCAGTGATAGACACCTTGAATATGTACTGTACTTGAATCAAATTAATGCCACCTTGGTGATTTAATCAATAACTATCAAAACATGTAAATTCCTGTATTATTCCAAACTTTTGGCCCCCAGTGTATGTATTTAAATAGTATACTACTGTATATACAGTATACAGCTCTGGAAAAATATTAAAAGACTACTGGAAAATCATCAGTATCTCTGGTTTTACAATTGATAGGTATGTGTTTTGAGTAAAATTAATATTTGGTTTTATTTTATAAACTACTGACAACATTTCTCCCAAATTCCAAATAAAAATATTATCATTCAGTGCATTTATTTGCAGAGAATTGTGACTGCTCTCCATCAATGTCTTTCTCATTGATGTTAGGTGACTTAATACCACTCCGGACGCAAAAATGTAAGCAGCTCGGCTTTGTTTGATGGCTTATAATCATCCATCTTCCTCTTAATCACCTTCCAGAGGTTTTCAATGTGGTTAATTTAAGAAAAATGTGAAATGTGCAGTGGTCTCTTAAATCCTTCCAGAGGTTTACATATCATTGGAGTCAGAAGATTACATACACCTTAGCCAAAGACATTCAAACAAAGTTTTTTGCAATTCCAGACATTCAATCCTAGTAAAATGGCCCTGTTGTAGGTCAGTTAGGATCATCACTTTATTTAAATAATGTGAAATGTCAGAATAATAGTAGAGAATGATTTATGTCAGCTTTTATTTCTTTCTTCACATTCCCAGTGGGTCAAAAGTTTATATACAATCAATTCATATTTAGTAGCAGCCTTTAAATTGAGTAACTTGTGTCCAACGTTTGAGTGGCCTTCCACAAATTTCCCACAATAAGATGGGTGAATTTTAGCCCATTCTTCCTCACAGCTATCAATCCTGGGGCTCCCCTGCTGGTGCGCAGAGGCTCTGGTGGGTCCGCCTTCTGACTCCAACTGTGCCTTCTGACGCCACTGTTCCTCTCTTAACCCCCTTAATTTACCTGGCGCACCTAGTGTCAGACTCATAAGAGTAGTGATATAATGTGTGTTTTATAGGGAAGGGTTGTGGGATATTATTTGGCTGGAAGCTGTTGTGCTGTACGTATCTGTCCTGGTGCCTCATTTACTGTATAAACATTGCGTATGTACAAAATAAAGCATACGCTAGTTTGTAAGCAAACTTTGAAATAAAAAAAAACAAACTTAACGTGAGAACATGTGGTCCGCCACGCACACTTTGACCCATGCGTATGCACAGAAAATGGAGAAATGAGACACTGCACCTCTGTTGGCAGAAGGATGAAACTCGAGAAAAGCTTTCAAATTGATACCATTGTGCAAAATAAATCCAAATATAACCACTCAGATTTTACATAACAGTTCCGTGGATTGCAAACAAAAAAACGTAATTTTTGATAAAAAGCCAACAAATTGAGATATCTGCAAAATAAAGGTTCAAATATATTGTAGTTTAATTTGGAATAATATTTAATTGGTTCTGTATTATTAAACACTTTAGCATGTTATGAAATGTATTGTCATTAATAATAAGGTAAACAGGAGGAAAAATTATGTTTAAACTGATGTGTACTCGTCTGGCAGATACAAGTACACAGTTTCATGTATGTTCACATGATTGTTGCGCATAACTGTCAATGTTATAATGCCCTGTCATTGTCAATAAAAATCAGTGTAATTACCACACTTGAAAGTGTTACATAATTGGGTAGCTTATACAATCAAATTAGTGGGTATACCTACAGTGGGGAGAACAAGTATTTGATACACTGCCAACTTACAAAGCATGTAGAGGTCTGTAATTTTCATCAAAGGTACATTTCAACATTTCAATTAATTTGCATTTTATTGAATGTCATAAGTATTTGATCACCAACCAACGAGTAAGAATTCCAGCTCTCACAGACCTGTTAGTTTTTCTTTAAGAAGCCCTCCTGTTCTCCACTCATTACCTGTATTAACTGCACTTGTTTGAACTCAGTACCTATATAAAAGACACCTGGCCACACACTCAATCAAACAGACGGTCCGCCTGCTCAAGCAAGCGCATTTCCAAGCTCGTCTGAAGTTTGCCAATGACCATCTGGATTATCCAGAAGAGGAATTGGAGAAGGTCATGTGGTCTGATGAAACCAAAGTAGAAGTTAATGGTCTAAACTCCACTCGCCATGTTTGGAGGAAGAAGAAAATGAGTACAACCCCAAGAAAACCATCCCAACCACGAAGCACGGAGGTGGAAACATTATTCTTTGGGGATGCGCTTCTGCAAAGTGACAGGACGACTGCACCGTATTGAGGGGAGGATGGATGGGGCCATGTATCACGAGACCTTGGCCAACAACCTCCTTCCCTCAGTAAGAGCACTGAAGATGGGTTGTGGCTGGGTCTTCCAGCATGACAACGACCCAAAACACACAGCCAGGGCAACTAAGGAGTGGCTCCGTAAGAAGCATCTCAAGGTCCTGAAGTGGCCTAGCCAGTCTCCAGAACTGAACACAATAGAAAATCTTTGGAGGGAGCTGAAAGTCTGTATTGCCCAGCGACAGCCCCGAAACGTGAAGGATCTGGAGAAGGTTTGTATGGAGGAGTGGGCCAAAATCCCTGCTGCAGTTTGTGCAAACCTGGTAAAGAACTACAGGAAACGTATGATCTCTGTAATTGCAAACAAAGGTGTATGTACCAAATATTGAGTTCTGCTTTTCTGATGTATCAAATACTTATGTCATACAATAAAATGCAAATCATTATTTAAAAATCATACAATGTGATTTTCTGGAATTTTGTTTTGGATTCTGTCTCTCACAGTTAAAGTGTACCTATGATAAAAATTACAGACCTCTACATGCTTTGTAAAAGAAAAACCTGCAAAACTGGCAGTGTACTGTATCAAAATACTTGTTCTCTCGACTGTAGGTATGCAATTGCAATGCATGACGACGAGAAATGGCATCTTCGACACTGTTCAGAGATTTGGCGAATGGAAGAATTCGGAGGGAGTGAATATTCAGAGATCAATTAGATTTACTGGCCAATGACGATGAGTAGCTTATGAGTAGGTTCCAATTACCAGGAGCTATTATCTTGGATCTCTGTGCTATAGTGGGCCCAGGTTTACAGAGAAGCATCCACAGATACTAAGCCATGTCTGTACTACTTCCAGTCCTGGCAACTCTTGAATGTCTAGCAACAGGCACTTTTCAAAGGGAATTGGTCGACAGGTCAGGAAACTCACAGCCAACCTTAAACGAAACCTCCAGACCCTTGAACACAACAAACAAAAATCATTGTGCTGTTCATGTTTATGATACGACAGTCACTAAATACAACTTCTCAGTGCGTTCGGTAATTTCCAACTCGGCCATCGTAAGAATTCCAATAACCGTTGATTACGTCACAGCAAATAGATTTTTAAAATGAAAATTCAAAATGATAGGAGAGTAAAACAGAACAAATAAATATTAGGAAGTCAAATTAACGCATGTAGATGTATTTAAAAAATTGCTGCAGTAATGTAATCAAAGGTTTTTGGAAAACTTACGATTGCCAAGTTGGGAATTACAGAACGTGCTGAGAAAGTGTATTTACAGTAGTGACTGTCATGCCGTAAAACATGAACAGCACAATCTTTTTGTGGTGTGTAGGGGTCTGGAGTATTCCTTTAAGCTGTTCCTTTTCCTTCTGTGCGTGAAGGCTGACTTCTAGGTACAGAGTATTCCGAATATTTTCTACATCAATTGCAATTTTCCCTACTGTCTAAATCAATAAGCTAGGCAACACTGCATATCCCCTCAAACAGTGGATGCTCATACCTTTTGATGTACAGTATTGTGTATACACTATATACATTTTCACACCTTCAGGGACCCTAAAGGGCCATACCAGCTCTCTTCCCGTGATTCCAGCCCAAACCAACCATCCACTACTCCATCCATCTGGACCATCCAGGTTTGCACTGCACTCATCAGTAAACAAAACTGTTTGAAAATTAGTCTTCGTGTATTTCTAGCTTGTGAGCATTGGTTAGATGAACGATGTCCTCATCAGACATCACTGGGATCAACATTGACTATGGGCACTAATGCATCTTTGCTGGAACAGACAGACCTGGAAAAAAGGGCTCTTCATCGAGGAGTTGTGGTTTCGTCTCACAATGGGGGATGGTTCGACTTTTGTTTATCGTCGAAGGAATGCGCATTACACCAATGCCTGTGCTTTGGAGCAGGATCGATTTGGAGGTGGAGGCAGTGTGTCACAGCATCATCGGACTGAGCTTGTTGTCATTGCAGGCAATCTCAACGCTGTGTGTTACCAGGAAGACATCCTCCTTTCCCATGTGGTACTCTTCCTGCAGGCTCATCCTGACATGACCCTTCAGCATGACAATGCCACCAGCCATACTGCTTGCTCTGTGCATGACATCGCGCAAGACAGGAAAGTCAGTGTTTCGCTATGGCCAACAAGAGCCTAGATCTCAATCCCATTGAGCATGTCTGGGACCTGTTGGATAGAAGGGTGAGAGCTAGAAATGTCTAGACATTCCCAGAAATGTCTAAGAACATGCAGGCGTCTTGATGGAAGAATTGGCTAACATCTCACAGCAAAAACTGGCCAATTTGGTGCAGTCCATGATGGCCACACCAGATACTGACTGTTACATTTGATTTTGACCCCTCGTTGTTCAAGGACACATTATTCAATTTCTGTTAGTCACACATCAGTGGAACCTGTTCAGTTTATGTCTTAGTTGTTTAATCTTTTTATGTTCATAGAAATATTTTCACTTCTGAAGTTTGCTGAAAAATGACAGCAGTTGAAATTGAGAGGATGTTTCTTTAAATTTGAGTTTATGTCACCAATTTCTTTTTTCTGAATTATTAGGAACTCTTAATTGGTCAACAATGCTTTTCAGGTTTTTACCTGGGTTTAAATATGAGGTGACATGCATGGCAAGTCCCCTTTACATCGTTGAACATGGTGAGTGTCAGAGAACACACAAATTCAATTGGAAAATAGGTTGGTGACATTCAGAAATTAGACAATAGCTGTAAAAAAAAGCAGCATGCCTGAAAATATTAATCTCCTCTATTAAGTAAAAATACTCGTAAGTTCTCACAAACCCTATGTGAATAGTGCCATCTGATGAAATATGGGTTTGTTTTATGGGATGATGAGTACAAGATGCTTATAGAAATACAAAAATGTCAGTGCCTGGAGTTTGCTAAGCATCATTGGAACTTTGATAGGAATCCGGTTCTAATGTCAACGGTGTCACTTTTTACAAACAACAGAAGTACACTATATTGCCAAAAGTATGAGTAGACATGACCATCGCACCCACATGAGCTTATTGGACATTCCATTCCAAAACCATTAATATGGAGTTGGCCCCCCTTTGTCGCTTTAACAGCCACCACTCTTCCAATAGCCATTCCAATTCATCCCAAAGGTGTTCAATCGGGGTCTCTACAGGCCACACGAGTTCCTCCGAATCAAAGTTGTTTAACCATGTCTTTATGGACCCTGCTTTGTGCACAGGGACACAGTCATGCTGGAACAGGAAAAGGCCTTCCCCAAACTGTTGCCACTAATGGCCCAATGGTCTAAAATGGTTTGTATCCTGTATTATTAAGTTAACCATTCACTGGAACTAAGGGGCCAAGCCAAAACCCTTAAAAACTGCCCCAGATCATTATCCCTCCTCCACCATTCATATTGGTGTCCACATACTTTTGGTCATATAGCGTAAATGTAGCATGAAAATAGAGCTGATCATGTAGAACTTAATGCTAACCTTTTTGTGATAAATTATGTTTTTGGATCTTCAATTAGGACAAGTATCTCCTAATTCACAGAATAATGTCTCACTGACCAATGAATCAAGATTTTATAAATGCTGTCTCAGTCCATAAACCAATGGGTTGAGCTGAAGAGGACAGTCTACTGTACAGGTGAACATCAAGGACTCAAAGATCTTGAGATGCAGCATAGACAGAAAGTCTTGGATGAACTGCTCTGTGTTAATCAAAGATAAGAGGCCTCCATGTGGGAAGGTTGTAGTATATAGGTGCCAATAATCGTGATACATACCTCTATGAAAACTATTAATTTCTTAATTAACAATTTTACATCAATTAAGGGTGCTATTTGTAGAATTTTAAGTCTTGACAACATCAACTACTGTCTCTTTAAGTGACCAGCTACAAATGCAGTAAAAACTGTTATTAAATCATGGAGTTATTATATGATATGTGACATTTTCGAAATACGAAAAAGCGATTCTTATGGTATAAGATTTCCTACACTTTGCAGAGCTTTATCATACACTTGGCAACAGCCAATTGACAAACACTGTGGAAACTAAACGTGTTATATTTAGATTGCAATTCCTGTTTAAATGGCAAAGTAACCACTGGATAATGTAGGGAATCTTTGTCAGATCTAAATCTCTTTGTCATATTTTATAAATATCAAAAAAAAGTTTGTAATGTTTTTGTAAGCTGTTCACTGAAAAAGAAATTAGTTATGTACTCAAAATGCAAAATTCTACAAATAGCATCTTTAAAGTGCAAAAAGCAAGCAGATAAATACATTTTTTTCCAGATACTTTTTAAAAAAGCGTGCCAATAATGCAGGGAGGAAGATCTGACACAGACAATGTAAGGGAAGAATAATGGGACAACATAAGATAAGCTTCTCATTCCCTCCACCCTTCCCCACCCAGTCCTGTCCAAACCACCTAGTGTCACCACTCATAAAAGCCCCACCCACAGAACTGTCAAAAACAGCTTCACAATGGCCAATTGGTACAAATAACATAAGTAACTTGGGGAAAGCTCTATTTTCTGAATCCAAAAAAGCTAAATTGATTTCAACATGTATATCATGACTAACCCAGTGATAAGTCAACACTGAGAGTGTTAAAGTAACACGCCGAGAGTGTTAAAGTAACACTCCAAGAGTGTTAAAGTAACACTCCAAGAGTGTTAAAGTAACACTCTGAGAGTGTTAAAGTAACACTCTGAGAGTGTTAAACACTATATAAACACTGAGAGTTTTACTTTAACTTTCTCAGGGTTGATTTAACAATGGTGATTTTGCTGTGTATAGTCAGGCCAATACATTGTGAAATAACAAGTGAGTAGAATAATTATATATTTTGCCTAACTATGTAAAGGGGGCATTTTACCTTACTAGGTGTCAAAATCATTTGGTCAGTGTTACCTACACCATTTGAAGGAGTTCAGTGTTGAAGAGCTACATGTAAGTGTGTTAACAAAACCAATTAAAACAGGGATATTGCACATTCCATAATTATTCTCATTATAACATGTTCACCTTACCTTATCTATTGTTATTTATTCATGTAATGTTACAGAGACTCTTAAAGTTTCATTATGTACTATTGTACTACCATCTCCTACTCTACAAATAATACTATTCAGAGGCAAACAATTATGTATAACATTTATTACAATATGAAATAATTTGTTATTTTTTCATTAACCATGCAAACATATTCAGTTAAAAAACATTAGATCAATAATATTGAGCAAATCATTGAATATCAGTGCCAATTGACAGGCATATTTCCATTAAGGGGTCATATTACAACATTCACTCTACAGTTTAGTGCTTCAGTCCAAGCACAGTTCACATAGAAAATTATCTTCATTTTAGTTGGAGCAAAGCACGTGTCCCCACTTCTGGCATCACTCAAATAGAATCCAGTGTCTTCCCCGGACTGAGCAGCATCCACTTCTGTATTTTTCAGCATTGCTTTCTTATAGCTACTAAGAGTACTAACTAATGCTGGCTGGCTGAAATGCAAACATGAAAATGCAAGCAGACGCTAAATAACCCTAATTAAATTGCCATTAAACTAGATATTTCTAATATTAGGCTATACAGTCGTACGCAAAGGTTAAGGCACCCCTGACAATTTCCATGATTTTCATTTATAAATAATTTGGTGTTTAGATCAGAAATTTCATTTTGAACTATCAAATAACTGAAGGACACAGTAATATTTCGGTAGTGAAATGAGGTTCATTGGATTAACAGAAAATGTGCAATATGCATCAAAATGAAATTAGACAGGTGGATAATTTTGGGCACCCTTGTCATTTTGTTGATTTGAATACCTGTACCTACTGTACCTAGCAGTAATTAATTGGAACACACAATTGGTTTGTTGAACTCATTAAGCCTTGAACTTCATAGAGAGGTGCTTTCAATCATGAGAAAATGTATTTAAGGTGGCCAGTTGCAGGTTATTGTTGTCTTTGACTCTCCTCTCAAAAGTGGCAAAAATTAGACATGTGCATAAATTTGGGCACCCTTGTCATTTTGTTGATTTGAATACAAGTAACTATGTAACACTGATTAATTGGAAAACACAATTGGTTTGGTGAGCTCATTCAGCCTTGCACTTCATAGACAGGAGCATCCAATCATGAGAAATGTATTTAAGGTGGCCAATTGCAAGTTGTTGTTCTCTTTGACTCTCCTCTGAAGTGTGGCAACATGGGGCCTCAAAACAACTCTCAAATGACAGTTTAACCTTATGGTGTAGGGGACGGCTACAAAAAGCTATCGCAGAGATTTAATCTGTCAGTGTCCACTGTGAGGAACATAGTGAGGAAATGGAAGACCACAGGCACAGTTCTTGTTAAAGTCAAAAGTGGCAGCCCAAGTAAAATATCGAAGAGGCAAAGGATGGTGAGAACGGTCAAAAACAGCTCACAGACCACCTCCAAATACCTACAACATCATCTTGCTGCAGATGGTGTCACTGTGCATCGTTCAACAATTCAGCGCACTTTGCACAAGGAGAAGCTGTACGGGAGAGTGATGCGGAAGAAGCCTTTTCTGCACACACCCCACAAACCGAGTTGCTTGAGGTATGCAAATGCACATTTGGACAACCCATCTTCATTTTGGAAGAAGGTGCTGTGGACTGATGAAACAAAGATGGAGTTATTTGGTCATAATAAGGGGCGTTATGCATGGCGGCAAAAGAACACAGCTTTCCAAGAAAAACACTTGCTACCGACATCATCATGCTGTGGGGCTGTGAGGCCAGTGCCAGTATTGGAAATTTTGTTAAAGTTGAGGGTCGCATGGATTCCACTCAATATCAGCAGATACTTCAGAATAATGAGAAATCAAGTTACGCCGAGGCTGGATATTTCAACAAGACAACGACCCAAAACACTGCTCAAAATCAACTCTGGCATTTATGCAGAGGAACAAGTACAATGTTCTGGAATAGCCATCCCAGTCCTCAGACCTGAATATCATTGAAAATCTGTGGAGTGATTTAAAGCGCGCTGTCCATGCTCAACAACCATCAAACCTAACTGAACTGGAGATGTTTTCCATTAGGAATGGTCCAAAATACCTTCATCCAGAATCCAGACACTCATTACAGGCTATAGGAATTGTCTAGAGGCTGTTATTTCTGCTAAAGTAGGCTCAACTAAATATTGATGTGATATTTTTTTTGAGGTGCCAAAATGTTAGCCTGGAAAAATCCAGCCCCAAATCCGGAGGATATTTGGGTCTGGCATCGAGTAATGAAAATGACCCAACTCGAGGGGCGGCACCAAGCATGCATTTGAAAATCTCAAGGTACGCAATTGGATAACACTATGACCTATCACCAGTGGTTTTTCGCTAAGTCCCTATGGCGGAGCTAACTAGTAGATAAAACTCTTGCCGTATCAGGTCGCAAAACAGCAAAAACGTCCTTTTATAAAAAAGGAACGATTTGAGCGCCGTCTTCTGTTCCTCTTTCTGACAAAAAGCCAAGTCTAACTCGTTCATTGTAGTGGCCAAAGTGGTTTTAAACAACTGGTGTTAATCCATAGCGATCTTACAATGTTTACTAATGACTTCGAGGTCGCAGCGCTGTCGTGTCGTCATCTGTTTAACACACCTCTGGCACGCCTATATCAGATACACCGATGTGATTGGTGCAGCTCGGCTACAAGGGCATAGTTAATGAGCAGAATTACTCGGTGCCAGAGTAGCTTGCCGAGCAAATGCAAATTGTGCTCTCGCGAGAACTCTGGATTTCCAGGGTACCAAAATGTATGCACCTGTCTAATTTCGTTTTGATGCATATTGCAGATTTTCTGTTAATCCAATAAACCTAATTTCACTACTGAAATATTACTGTGTTCTTCAGTTATTTGATAGTTAAAAATGAAATTGCTGATTCAAACACCCAATTATTTATAATTGAAAATCATGGAAATTGTCAGGGTTGCCTAAACTTTTGCATACAACTGTATCTTGAACAGAGGTGGTGAAAGTACTGAGTAAAAGTGCTTTTCTGAATTACTCTGAGTTCACAAGTTTTGGGAAGTCCCTGTTTGAAAAGGATTAGGTAAAGAGAGTTAATATCTTAACAGTTACCTATGAAAGAAATAGAAAGAGTAAAGAAAATATCAATCATGGCTTTGGTACGATATGAACTCCCTTTACCTGATAATTTTGGTCTTAAGTAGGAACTTCCCAAAACTTGTTAACTCAGATTACTTCAGAAAAGTACTTTTACTCAGTACTTTTACCACCTCTGATGTTGAAATTTTGTTTGGTTTATTTCAGGAGAATACAGATATATTCTCTACCAATATTTTCTCAAGCAGAAAGGGGACAGATGTTTGTGTCTGAACAAGTTGATTACTTAGCCTACTGCATTCCTAATGACATATAAAAAATTGTTTAGAATTCTAACTTCATCACATGAAATGACAATGTTTTCAAAATGACAAAAATAAGCTAAATTTACCAAAAAATTATTTTTGGGGAATAACTTGATCATTTCAGATTCATTTCAGAATAACTTGATCATTTCATATTAACAATATGTGGTTTGAACTGGTTGTTTGGTAGAGAATTACTGGGGGGTATTTAACCCAGGAGGGCGTTTAACCCCAAACCACCCAACATGTATAACAAAAGGCCAGTAGTAGTCTTCACAAGACCTTTAATACAAAATAACAGACAATATATTTAGTTATTTGGGAACATTTGTAGTTGTCCCAGGAATCAGGTAAGCCTCAGGTAAGGAGGCTTACCTGATACCTCCCATGTGTGTTGTGTCAGGTATCTGTTTTTCACATGACTTCACATCTCTGTTGTCCAATAGGTAGCTATAAATTAGCACCCAGGTACATTCACTCTATGTCAGTGGTTCTCAACCTTTTTTGGCCAGCGCCCCCTACCCATTATCCAGATCCCTTACCCCCCATCAAATAAGATGTAGGCTAATTGTCTTGAATAATAATATTAATTATTATTATTATTGTTGTGATTATTATTGTTGTTAGTACTATTATTATTGTTGTTACTATTGTGATCATAAGAATATACAGGTCCTTCTCAAGAAATTAGCATATTGTGATAAAGTTAATTATTTTCAATAATTGAATGGTAAAAATTTAACTTTCATATAATTTAGATTCATTGCACACCAACTGAAATATTTCAGGTCAGTTATTGTTTTAATACTGATGATTTTGGCATACAGCTCATGAAAACCCAAAATTCCTATCTCAAAGAATTAGGATATCATGAAAAGGGTCTCTAAACAAGCTATTAACCTAATCATCTGAATCAACAAATTAACTCTAAACACCTGCAAAAGATTCCTGAGGCTTTTAAAAACTCCCAGCCTGTTTCATTACTCAAAACCGCAATCATTGGTTTGACTGCCGACTTGACTGCTGTCCAGAAGGCCATCATTGACACCCTCAAGCAAGAGGGTAAGACACAGAAATAAATTTCTGAACAAATAGGCTGTTCCCAGAGTGCTGTATCAAGGCACCTCAGTGGGAAGTCTGTGGGATGGAAAAAGTGTGGCAAAAAACGCTGCACAACGACAAGAGGTGACCGGACCCTGGGAAGATTGTGGAGAAGGACCGATTCCAGACCTTGGATGACCATTTACAGGTGCCGCATTCCCTAGGTTAAGCCACTTTTGAACCAGAAACAGCGGCAGAAGCGCCTGACCTGGGCTACAGAGAAGCAGCACAACAAAACAACAAAAAATTCTGCATGTCATTCGGAAATCAAGGTGCCAGAGTCTGGAAGAAGACTGGGGAGAAGGAAATGCCAAAATGCCTGAAGTCCAGTGTCAAGTACCCACAGTCAGTGATGGTCTGGGGTAACATGTCAGCTGCTGGTGTTGGTCCACTGTGTTTTATCAAGGGCAGGGTCAATGCAGCTAACTATCAGGAGATTTTGGAGCATTTCATGCTTCCATCTGCTGAAAAGCTTCATGGAGATGAAGATTTCATTTTTCAGCACGACCTGGCACCTGCTCACAGTGCCAAAACCACTGGTAAATGGTTTACTGACCATGGTATT
>JACXGM010004197.1:0-38828 GCA_016801145.1 Umbra pygmaea | reverse complement strand
TATGCTAACCGTTCAAAAACCACTCCAAGTTAAACCAGCAGTTAAGAAATCAATCACGTGGCTGGTGGCACCAAGGCGCTTTAATTCCACTTTGTCCTCCAAATTAAGGGTTTCAAATACTTGTTTCTTTAATTAAATGCATATTTAATGGACTTCCTTTATCCTTCATTTCTTAACTTTTATTTCTTCATTAGAGACAATTTTTGTGTTTGTTTTTTCATACTGAAATAGTGCTTCTTCTGCAGGAAGTTCACACTTGACGAACATGGCAACATTGGTTTCAGCTAGTCAGGCATAAATGCGAAGAATCGGCGCATTTACCGTACATGACAGCAATTTATCAGTACGCAACATATTATTGAGGAAGAATAGGTGACTTGATAGAACTCGTATCCCTTTATTACAGAATGTTTACGGTATCGACTCCAAAAAAGTGATGAAATTAGAGAAATCATTCCTGAGAGTTAGCGGATCTGGCCAAAATAAGTCCCGGAACAAAAATCACAAATTCTGGGAGGTCCCGGATCCTGTTCCGGCAGGATCCGCCTCAAATGAAGCACTGGTCGTTCCTCTTCTGCCCCTCTGCCAGGAAAAAATGACTACTATTTATCAGTAGTCATTACCTACTGATAAATGCATGGTTTATAAGGCTATTTGTTGACACGGCTAGCTAGCCACTATAAACACCTCGACTGAACTATATTCCTTATCAACATTACTGTATTGTACATGCAATTGCATGTGTCTATGCATTTGGTAAATACACTAACTAGCTACGGTAAAGTATTATGAACAACTAGATGACCCAAGTTTGCAAAGGTCTCTATGCTTTGTAGGTAATGACGAATATTTGGTTAGATGGGTCCCACTTGGAGTTTTTCTTCCAATCTTTCCAAATGGCGTCATTGAAGCTATGACGTTCTTCTGTTGGCATATTTCATCCCAACTCCATATTAAGTTAGTATTGGTGTAATCTACAACACTGGTTTGACATGATATTGCGAACGCATTTAAATAGCCTCGGTAGGTAAAGATGTGATTTTCTATACGCTACTTCCATAGAAATTGAGTGATTAGAAATTTTCTAATCCATTACAGTTCAAATCAATGTAGCAGAACGGTCAGAGCGGCAGCCATTTTGTGGTGTACCATTCCAGTGCAAAGCTGTAACGCCCTACTTCCGCATTAAACTGATTTGTGGCAAGTCGCGGACCCACTAGTTAGTTTTGCAGCAGCAACAGAGTAGTCAGCTGCGCTAACATATCTCCATGGCCTGACAGTAGGTGGTGATGAATGCACCTTCCAGATGGTTGTGAGCCACCATTAAATCAAAGAAGATCAACGTGTCATGTCAATGTTAACCAGTGTCCGTTGGACACTTAACTGTTAATGAGCCTTTTCTTCTCCACTAATGTTAAAACTAATATGCACTAGTGTGTATCATTGAACGAGTTACATAGATTACTGATTTTTAATAATGCTTACATATGTACATTTTCCAGTTTTGCAGATAGGCTAATGCCGGACAAATTGTAGAGTCATGCTAGTTCTATGGTCTTGTCTAACGTTGCATGCCTAGCCTCTGTTGTTTTAATGTAATATAGGATGTCATTTCTTGGAGTATTTAATTTTGTGAATGTCAAGTCTAAAATAATCACTGAATCAATTAATGTTTGTTTTTGGAGAAATCAAGATTTGTTTAAAATTAATTAGAGGATGATGAACTGAAACTCTCAAAATTCTGAGTACGACACATTGTGACAACAAACAACAGCCGCCATATTTTGTGTACTAATCAAATGATGTTCAATGATGTTCTGATGTTCTTCTGTGTTGACCAATGGGGAAGCCAACAAGAATGGGGTCAAATGTTTATTGAAAAAATACGTTTTGAAAGCAAAAGTTTTTGTTTTGCAAGCAAATCTTTTTTTACTTGCAAGCAAATATTTTGTACTTGCAAGCAAAAATTATACACAACATGACCAAAGTTTTGTTGTTGTTGTTATTGCTTTTAATATAATAATATTGATTGCAATACAAAAAATGTTGTTTCCCCCCCCAAAAAAATATATTCTTTGAAAAAAATAATGTTGCTTGCAAATCAAGAAGTTTTGATTGCGATACCAAAAACGATGCTATTTACAAGCTACGTCATGATTTTCATATGTTCATATTTTACGTAATTTGGTTTTAAAATTTAGCTACCTACGAACGTAATTGACACTCTCATATGTTCCTATTTCACAGTTTTGCTAAATAATTCCCTCAGAACGTAATTCAATTTGAATTTGGGCTGGCATAAAATGAACTAAAGTAAGCATGTTTAAAGGAGAATTCCGGGCGATTTCAAAACGTAGCTCTGTTGTTTGAATATCTGAAGTACTGTCAGTAGCGAGAATAACTCAAACAATCTGTATTGCCAAAACCGTGTTTACCTCCTGCTCCAGTATACAACCATTACGCATTTACGGGGCAAGTTTTAAAACGTGCTTTGAGCAGCTAAACATGTTTGAAATGTCAATACTAGTGCATAGCCATGTGCAGTGATTCCTTATGGTGAACACAGCAAATTTGAACAAATCAGTCAGTGTACATACCTCTTTATTACACATTTTCAAGTGAAGTCAATACTAGTCGATTGTCGAAGTCATACAATCCAATATTCCAAAATGTATATTTCCACAAAAAAAACAATTTGCCGTGGTTATGTCCACATAATGTTGCAAGTCGGCCAAGTAACCTGACACCCTACTTTGGCAGCGCACGGACTGAGTCTACACTGTTGCTTAGTTACCTATGCTCATGCCCGATAACTCTTTAACTTTTGAACTGTTGGGAGCTGTGAAGGCAAGTGTCAGGTTACAGCCGACCAATGTTTCTAAACTAGTTTATGGACATAACCACGGAAAATCGTGTTTTTTTGCAGAAAAAATATGTTTTGGAATATTTTATTGTATGACTTCGACAATCGACTAGTGTGGACATCACTGGAAAATGGGAAATAAACAAAGGTATATGCACTGACTGATTTGTTCAGGTTCACTGTGTTCACTACATAGATTGTATAATAACTGAATATAACCATGTGTGACGTCACCCATTGGTTTGTTAAGAGCTGATTTGAGTCATCGAATTTGCTGTTACGGGCGCAGACATCTTGGTTGCGGATGTGACGATTTTAGACAAGAGGGAGGAGTAATATAGGTAGCTAACTGATATTAATTGGGATGCTAACGAAAAACAGTATTAAAACACAATATAATGTTACTTACCGGAAAAAGTGAACTGCGAACTCATTTGAGTGTCTTGTCGTACAACTGAACGCCATAGCCATGCCCTAAAAGCCCCTTTTCTTTATCGCCGATTTTAAAATCAACAAGACCATAATTCTAAAAGTGAATATCATGATAAATTGCAGAAGGCTTAAATCTAGCGATTGGGATGATATACTCATTATGAAAATGATTATTACCTCAGTAAATCAACTATATTATGTCTCTCATTCTCATAGACTATTACGGAAACCAAGCTCTTTTGCAACCCGGCGTATCGCCTTCAGCTGGAATTCAGATAGAATGCAGGTTTAAGGCACTTCCTCATTTGCATCAATTTGCCAAACTGGATGCTCACCCTGTGGTTCACTATAAGGAATCACTGCACATGGCTATGCACTAGTACATTTCAAACATGTTTATATGCTTAATGCACGTTTTACAACCTGCCCCGTAAATGTGTAATGGTTGTATACTGGAGCAAGAGGTAAACACGGATTTGGCAATACAGATTGTTTGAGTTATTCTCGCTAAGTAAGCCAGTTTAGCGACAAGTGTGGAAGCTGGTGTGGAATTTTTTATATTCCGTTGACAAACCAAAACTGAAATATATTTTTTTAAATGCTGGGTTTCAAGATTTCACTGTTACGTGGCGTCTGTCTCGCTCATGATGTTCAGGTACTTGCTGTATCTGTTCGCAGTCTTTTGTCTTTCCTGGGAAAATATAAGGACATAATTATTAACTTTTACTGGACAGGAATGGCAAGGTACAATGTTCACAATAAACCTAAAAGAAGCCATTGAGAGCAGATTGGATTGTCTTATGTACTGTCCTGTCTTATCCCCACACAAAGTACTAGGGATCGACCAATACAGATTTTTTTGTGCCGATACCGATTTTTTTCATCAGCCCTGGCCGATGACCGATACGGACTGCCAATATTCTTGAGCCGATATTTGGAGCGATACTTCTTTTGCTCCCTCAAATTACAATAAAAAAATGTAAACAAAAACATGCTGTCTTTCCTAAGATATGAAAAATGTAAACAGCTATACTTAACAAAAACAACTGAAAAGTATTGTGCATAATATGCGGATTTCCCCACTTCTTTACCCCACACACCACTCACTGAATGTTCATAATACTCCCAGTTTAGGAGCTGCAAGTTATAATAGAGGAAACAGATACTGCCAGTTGAAAGTATCCAGGAATACAAGATATTTTTGTATTACAAGTGTTATTTATTTATCAATTTAAATATGCAAATTAAGAAACTATCCTTAAATATCAGCTAATTTGCATATTACGAGAATCCATTTTTCAAAACTTTGCTTCAAGACAGAATGTTTAAATTACTTTTATTTGAAAAAGACTCCCAATGGTCAGACTTACACCGAACAGTTTATAAAAATATTGTTATTTGATTGAATTATTTAAGAAACAACATGCCCCTGTATGACGGATGCACATTTTGCATGTATTTACAGATGAAATTACAGTTAAATTCTAAATTTTGCAAGTTATTAAAAAAAGCTTCTGTATAAGTCTGGCTATGAGACCTAAGAACCTCTGTATTGAATTTTGTGAATGTACAGCCTTGAATGACTGAGAAAAATAAATTTGCACATGAACTACATGTGATTTTGAGAAAATGGCAGATAAAGATATGCTAATGCAATTAAAACATTATTATCCAATCAAATTTCAGCACAAAACACTATGACTACAAAGGATATAGCCATATATGGAACAGCCAACAATATGCTCCAGGAAATAAGCTTTCTAATGATATATGACTCAACATAGAACTGTTAGAAAAATAGGGGTTCAATCTCTACATGAAACATGCTAACAAAAACTAAATGTATGCTAGGTTCAGTTGACAGAGTCATGATAAAATAATGAAAAAATATACTATTTGTATAAATTATTTTTGATTTATTTGTGCATGTTATGAAAGTATACAAGTTAAAGTTGCAAACTATCCCAAAATCTGAAAATAGACAGATGGATGCAAAATCATACATTTTAGGGTGGTGCCTGGCCTTAATTTCACAGTTCCACATGCTGGTGTGCACGCGGCTATATATACACAGTCCACTGCCTTTGGTCTTAATTGAGTGTTGACTGTTGTTCTGTTAGCTCTGAAGACATAGTAGCACCCCTCCAGCTCGGTAGCATCGTTACATTAGCAAGGAAATTGCTAGGTAGTGCTAGCCAGTGAGGGGTTTGTTTTAGATTAACACGTATACCTCCTTGCTTCCCTCTCCTAGGTTTTCAGTGTCTGATTATTGTGGTGTGTTAGTGATCTCTTGTAGGAGCTTTGAGTCTTTGAATAAACTGTCTATACATTGTAATCCAATGTCCAGGAGTGTTTGTTTGTTGTATGAAAAATCTGCAGGGCTTTACTGAGTGAAAAGACTGTAAACAATTTTGTGTCTAGAAAGCCTTGCATTGTTCATGTGTGACCACCTTGCTTTTTGGCCCAGATGTCATTGTTTCCTGATTAAAGTGAATGTTTACATGTAAACCAGCAGATTTTGGAGAACCTGAGTGTCAAGAAAAATAAAGCAGAACATGTGTTGTGTAAATGTAGACATAATAAGTGGATGATGGGGGCAAGACAGACCAAAAATATGATTGTGTATAACGAATCATTTTGAATTTTTGCTTCATGAATAAGCACATCTGTGTTAAACCCTAAGTGTTAAATTAACACTCTTCAGTGTCAATTTGGACCTATATAAACACTGAGAGTGTTAATTTAACACTTAGGGTGTTGATTTAACACAGCCGTTTTTACTGTGCAGTATGTACTGTATGGTATCTTATAAAATATGACACTACTGTATTTTAGCTATAGGTAATGATCGCCCTGTATAACACTAGAATTATACAGGGACCTGTTGAACCAGCCTGTAACCTCACCTCCTTCTTTCCAACCCCAGCAACCTCATGAGGCTTCTGGGTGTGTAAGGCTGTCAGCTCCCTGCCCCATGTCCCTCAGGAGTAGGAGAACCAGGCCTGTCAGGGCTTGTCTGTGTGAGGAGGGCTGCCTCAGCGGTGACGAGGGGGAGACCTTCCCCAGGGCTTCTTAGCTGCACCTTAACAGCATATTTGAACACTTTTGCTGAAGGCTCACAGCTGGTGCCAGACCCCTAACTCCCTGATCTGTGTATCCATAACAAATGGCATCCTACTCTCATTGGAATACATTTCTTTTAAACCAGGGCCCTGGTATAAGTTAGTGCACTATTTACTGATTTAGGACACAACCTGCATGTGTGTTGCCAACTTATTTGTCTATGTAGGAACTGTAGCCAAATTCTCCCGTGTTACAAACTAGTAACTAAATGACCCACCTCCTCCAATTATAATTTTCAGCATTATTATCTGTGTTATTATTGTGATATATTTACTTTTAAGGTCCCCACAGGAGCTCCAACGCTCCCCGCTCACTTAGCTAGATACCATGGGAGTCATCACTAGTGCTCATGGTGTAAAGGTGGATCATTTACCACACATATTTATCTGGTCCTTGTCTGTACACCTTGCACTTCTTTAAATACAGCAGCCTAAGAATTAATGTTACACTAATTTGTGCTCCATCCAGTCTTCATGCAATACCTAAATATTATCTGTACTATGCAATACCACTTTCTTCATATCCATGTTATTCAAAAACGACGAGCTTTCTAATCTGATGTAGGATGTGAATGTAGGATGCAGTGAACTCAATGGTACTTTTCAGCATGCTGATGAGTTCACCCGAATGTAAAACATTTATTTCAAAATCTACTGTAACTGTACATGCAACATGTGCATGAGATAAAAAAATAACATGACCCATTACTTCAAGCTGTGATTGTGTGGTTGTATGTCGTTGTGTGTGCGAATGCGTGGTTTTGTGTGTCTGTGTAATTGTGTGTGAGAAAGAGGGAAAGAGTGACTGGGAGAAAGGGAGAGAGGGAGGGGAAGAGTGATCTGAAAGGTTTTGTTGTTTAGGCTACAGCCTCGGGGCTCCAATGTTCTGTACTAGATGAAGCCCAGGGCTGTGGGCGTGTTTGTGTCTGCCGTTTCCTTGGTTACACAATGGGATGATCAAGAGTGACATCAACATTCGTGCTCCTTGAGAAATGTTTCTTCAGCCAATCAGAAATTTCTGCTTTCTTTGATTCTGTTGGAGCGTTCTTTTGTTCAAATTCTTTCTTTTACTATTCTTTTGTTCCATTCTCAGTATGCGTGAATGTAATCTGTTAGATCAGTGGTTCTCAAAAGGTGGGTCGTGACCCAAGCTTGGGTCCCAGGGATTTTCAGGGTATTTATTTTGCATTCAAATAATATACCAGCCCAAATTAGTTCCACTAATACCAGTTAGAAAGGATAAAAAAGTTGATTTTGTAGTCTCAACAAGGTGTGCTTGACAACAGTCAAGAAGTACAGTATATGAGGCTTATCATATTAAGATACAAAGATTATTCCCTCGCCTAACATAGAGTACACTGCTAAAATAAAGGGGACATGCAGTCATCACAGCATAACACCAATTCATTTTAACTTCAGGGATATCAATCTTTCCAGTTAGGAAGCATAAGCAATTGTGCATCAATGTCACCTGTTTTGGTGCAAATGAAAGTGTGCACTGGAGAGGCAAGACATTTGCTCTATCCTTATCTTCAGTTTTGCATTTTGCTAGTGTCCTTGTCCCTACTGGTAGCATGAGGTGGTACCTCAAGGCCATTCAGGTTGCACAGGTAGTCCAGCTCCCCCAGGATGGCACATCCATATCTCCCATCACAAGAAGGTTTACTGTGTCTCCCAGTACAGTCTCAAGAGCATGGAGGAGATACCAGGAGATGGGCCGTTACATGAGGAGACCTGAACTGGGCCGTAGATCAACCCAGCAGCAGGACCGGTATCTACTCCTATATGCGAGAAGTAACAGAAGGAGCACTGGCAAAGCCATACAAAATTACCTCCAGCGGCTGACTGGTGTGCATACATCTGACCAAACTGTCAGAAACAGACTCCATGAGGGTGGTTTGAGGGCCCAAAATCCTCTAGTGGGACCTGTGCTCACAGGTTAATTTAGTGCAGGTTTAAGAGGAGAGATTATCGCCTTTCACAAACAATGAACAGGATAAGAATAGATAATGAAGGCACTGAATGTTCTCAGAGACACCATTGGAAGCATACTGTGTAAGATCATTAAGGGAGTGGTGGTTACACTACCTGGACAAGGCAGAAAATGGAAGCTATCAATGGCTGCAACCAGATTTCGTTTGAGGTGGCAGGTTGTGAAAAACCCTTGAGTGACAGCAAAAGACTTGGTGGCAACAGGCACTGAGGTTTCAATGAGCACAGTAAGGTGCACACTAAATGCACAAGGTTTCTATGCCAGAACTGAAAGACGTACATCACTACTGACCCAAGCAAAAAAGTTGGATCAAAATCATATCAAGAAGCCACAGAGGTTTTGTGATTCTTTTCTGTGGAGAAATGAAACAAACCTGTAACCATTCGGCACAATGAATTATCAGTATATCTGGATGAAGAAGAATGAAACATACAATGAAAAGAACACTTTGCCCACATTCAAACATGGTCGTGGCTCAGTGATGCTCTGGGGCTACTTTGCATCCTCTGGCACAGGAAACCTGCAGTGTGTGGAAGGCAAGATGGATTGGATGATGTATCAGGAAATCCTATCAGAAAACGTCATGCCGTCTGTGATGAAGCTGTGATGAAGCTGTGATGATCACAAGCATACCTCAAATTCCGCCAAGGCTTGGTCGGTCGCAGAAGAAGCCCTAGAATATTATGTCCTCAGGAGCATTGCCAGAGGCTGGTGTCTGGCTGTGCATCTCATTTGCAGCAGGTCATAAAAGCAACCAAATTTCTACATAAATGCAGTGACTTAAAACATTGGACCACATCTACATAAATTAAGTTACTTAGAACAATGCACTCGATTTCTAAGTAAATGCAGTGGCTTAAACCACTGCCCTAATTTTTACATAAATGCAGTGATGTAAACTGCGCCACAAACATAAATGCAGTGACTTAAACCACTGTACCACATTTCTACAGAAATGCAGTTACTTAAACCACTGCAACACATTTATACATAAATGCTGTCAATAAAAAGGGAAAAAAATGTCCAGACAGCATTTTTGAGACAGTAACACCGCAGTGCAAATATTTGATCACAACAAAGACGACTTGGGTTATTTTGTTCCGGAGACAAATCCAGGTGGAGTTCACTGCAGAAGCTTTAGAAATATACATTTTCCTTGAGACTAAACGTCATTCACAGCAGTAATTGTTTTAAGCATTGTTCTATTACACATACACTCTTATTCAGAAAAACATACTTTAGTTAGTGCAAATATTTTTCACATACATTCTTATTCAAAAAAACATAATTAGTTAATGCTAATATTTTGATACATTCTGGGATTTTTTTTAATGAAGGATAATCTCTCTTTATGGGTCATATCAAAAGACTTCTCTAATGATCCCTACATCCAATCTCTTTGCAAGTCATTCAGAGATAGGGCCCTTGTGGAGAGGTTTACAAAGCGTTGAGCCCCTGTGATGGAGAAAAGAAACCATTACACAAATGCAACACGCCTGCAGAGACCTCGACCTTAACAGGCCCTGGGACTGGTTTGTATTAAAGGGAAGCCACCATCAATTCAAGTCAAGTCCTCTCCTGGGAGCTGGGATGGGCAGAGGCTCCGTGCCATAGCTGAGGGTGGGGCGGGGATGGTGGTTAGTGGGAGGGCGGCGGAGGGTCGCTGGTTGCCCATGAGAAACCTGCTGGGGGATAAAACAAGATTTATCCCATCTGCATTCCACAACTAGGGTGACTCACAGCATGGGAGCATATTTTCATTCAACCATTTCTGAACTGTGAACAAGTCAATTTGAAATGCCCCTTGTCATTTCAAGTAACAGCCTGAAAGAGAGACAGACAGACAGAGAGACAAACGTAGTGAGAGACTGAGACAGATAAAGAGAGGCCCCTTTTATCACGTTGTGCTCAATATTATAATGATGTATGCATTGGAGAAAAGTGGGGACATGCATAATGTGTCTGTTGCTTTAAAACACATGCATGCTCAGACACGACTTCATCCACCTACTAAGTGACATGCATCCTCTCCAAACCCCAGTGGACTGGCAATGAATGTGTGCCCACGTCTCGGTAGCTGACAAAAAAAATAAAAAACGACACTGCTAAATGGGGAACACAGCACAACATTGTGAAAGTATGAATGCCCTTTTTAATGTGATTCAAAAGAGGTATCTGCCAAAATGCCAGAGTTTTCTTGTGTGTGCGCAACTGCTGTCCATGACATTGGTGAATTTTTCTCAGCAGAGCAGTTTAAAATATCTTAATGTAGTGGCCATCCTCTTTTACACTGTTGGAATGTGTGCTGGAATCAGGGTTGAGTGTGATTCAAAATGAATGCACGCAATTCAGGAGGTGATTACAACTTGACATTTTAAAACATAAAAAAGTGTTTAGTAACACACAGTGCAAGTAAGTGGGACTGACACTAGTGTTGTTGAGTTGGCTCTGTGTTGTAGAATAATGGATTTGAAAGAAAGCAGTTACTAAGAAGTTGAACTGCAGACTGTCAGCTTTGTTTGAGGGTATTTAGACCATTAATCTGTGAACCGTGTTGGAATTACAGTAATTTAAATAATTTAAATATAGTTCCCCCATTAAATGTTAAATAAAGTAGACATCATTACCAGGTATAGTGATAGCCTCCAATGTGCACAGCCCGTGGGCATAGCCAGAATGCCAGGACCAGGATACAAACCCTTGGCAACATGATGCAGTTGTACTCCTACTGTCTATCTACTTAATTTGACATTACTTTTTTCATTAATCAAACTTGCAACACATAATTCCTTAGCTAGACTCAGATGAATCTCTTCTGATTTATATTCATCTTGATGACCAGCTGAACTTGCATTGACACATGGTCTGTTCTTGTGTTGTGAGACACCAGCAACAGACTCCAGATACAAATGGACTAAAATTGACAGCTCTTGCGCAAGTAGAAATTATGCAAACCAACACACCTGCCTATTCAACATCTTTATAGTTTATTGAGAAGTAATTCAAAATTAAGTCTTATTTTTAAATATCAGTTTTTATTTAAACAAATGATAAATATTTTACTTGCTCCATTTACTGACTTCTATTCAAATAAGTATGGTATCATGGTGAAGAATGGAGCAGAGAAACAAAAGAAGTAAAAGAAGACTAATTTCATTGTGTTATTTGCATGCCAGTTGTTGCATGAGTGCAGAAAGTTGCATTTTGGCAGAATGGTATTCGCTGCACCAGATGCCTGTGTCAGGGGGCATCATATGTGGAAGTGCCTCTAGAAGCCACACAGGATTGACACACTGAAGTATGATGATGCCAGATTCCTGGAAGGAAAAGAGCCAAATGGGTTTATATTCTTATACATATAGCAAAGTTTTTTCTTGTGTATTGAAAGATTAACTGATGAAGAGAAAAATTTCTCAAATCTTGCTAAATAGCCATGGCCTAGAATGTTGTTTACTCCTTCGCAAAGGAATTTCAAGAGGAAGTTCAAAGATGTTTCCATGTGGCTTTATTACCACCCTTTCTGTGCCAGTAATCAATCTACCTAACCATTTTTCTGTTTTATCAAACAGATATTTAGTGTTTATTTGTGACATTGAAGTTCCTGTTTAACAAACCCAAATATAAAAATAACGGTATGATAAATCATGATACACTAGTTAAGCTACCTCTTTAACTATTAGTTTCTCAAACACTTTTTAACCTTTATTGTAATTACCAATGTTACATTTCAACAAAAAAATATTTAGGGCTGATCACATTTTTCTTTACAAATTCAGTGATTAATCGAAATGATCATAACACTGTGGCCTAATCCTTATTTACAGCCTAAAAAAAGCAGTAAGCCAGTAAAGCTCACATTGAACGTTCCACTTATATACCTAACAACAACACTGTAACCCAGTTGTGTATTCTTTTTTCTCACATGAGCAACAGCAAACTCTTTCAGGTCTTTTGAATGTGTAATTTCCTGTAAAAGGATCCTGTCTGCTTGATTGTGCGTTTCCTCCACTCCATCCCATCTTAAACCAACTTCCTTTAGTCAGCACCCGGGTCACCGTCGCTACAGAACAGACATTCCACAAACAAGTACAGTGTTCTTTCTTTTGTCATTGTTCCTTCAAGGTTCATCTTTGAAGAATTGGTTTGGCTTCCCTTCTGGAATGCAACCCCGGGCAAGATGACTGACTTAAATCTGTATATTTTGGCTGATTCGCATGTCGAGTGACGTCCCAAAGTGGGGCGGTAACACAAAAAGTCCAGTCCCAATGTTTTTAGCCTGAATTCAATAGCGTGATGTTACAGGCTATTCCTTACTACCCTATCATTTTTTCCATGCACAATCAAAAACAGAAGTGAAAGGTTCCTATTGGATTGAGGTTGTCACATCCCTGAATATGGCTTTAGAAGGCCCCCACAGTTTTCCACATGTAAAATAATAATTTATATATAATTTTGCACAAAAGACAAAATAAAACAAACATCCATTTATATTCTGTGTACATATATATACATGTATATCAGCCTTCTTGTCCTGGCCACAGGCAGAGGTTAGTCTTGGTTCATGCCTGTGCACACTGCTCTTCCAATTAGAGTTTAGCTTATAGGCAGTCCTGCATGGCCTAATTCTCTGGCCCTATGCCGGGGCCACACGAAGATATTAGCCCTAGCCGTCAGCCCACTTTGAGGCCTCCACACTTCCCCCATCAACCCGCAGCCAGGCCCCATGGGGCACTTCCTCTCTGGATAGGAGAAACAGTTGGAGGTCCTTATAATCTCAGCCTGGAGCTTTGAAGTTCCATATACATTGAGCGTTCAAGCCAGGGCGTGTTAAAAGCTCATAACGGGGATACGCGACAAAACGGGCAGTCTGACATCCCACTTCGGCTAGCTGAACAGCCTCGCAAAGTAGCCGATTGCTCAACTAGGCTAGAAACGTAAAAAATGTGGCTTTTGTCTGACTCTTCTCAGTCAATTAGGTGGCGTGAGAGGAGGAGAGTGGGTCATGGCTGGAGCAGAGGAAAGTTGCAGGCCAGGGTATTAGTTAGGAGGAGCAGGGGGCGAGGAGGAGAGAGGCACAGGAGGGGGTCAGAGGAGCAGGAGGGGTATAATGAGCCAGTTAGCAAGTTCGAGCAGTTCGAACCCCAGGAAGAGTTGCACAGTTAACGGGAATCTTAATAAACACTTAATACTAAAGAGCAGTAGGGGGTTGAAGACTTAGAAGCAAAGGGGGCCCAATACTGAGAGGGGGGCTGTCAGTCAATAACATCCAACATATTTAACCTTTGCATGGAAGATAATAGCTGAGCAGCAAGCAGAGACACTTGTCTGATCCGCCTCCTGCAGCGACAAATCCCTGCCACCGACTTTCACAAATACAGGCTAGCAGTTCAGCTAAAATGTAGCCCCCTGTGCCAATTACGTGGTGAGCCAAGGTCTGACCAAAGTGTCTGGCAGGATGTGGGCCCACATGACACATTAACACAATGGCACACCCCCTGCTCAATCCCCTGACTGGTTCAACTGTGGATTGTTAGCAGAGTTAGGGTGCAGTAGGGTCTGTTTCTCCCACAGGTGTATGGAACCATCTTTATCTAGCAGCCTCAATTCAATAAACCAACAAACTGGTGATTGTGCTCAGTGGGCCTATAGAGTGAAAGTGTGTGTTTACTTCTGTGTAAGTGCATCCATATGTGTCCATGCTTGTGTGTGTGTGTGACTACTACTAAACTCTCACTACAACTCCCTCCATACTACAAGAAGCCACCTGTGTTTCCATCAACCAATCAGAGGCCTGGATACACCATCATCTCTGAGGGCAACAACCAATTAAAGTGTTTTATTGTGGTCCACTTTCCTGCTGCTAAATGCCTCTCAGTCTACTTAACTGACCAATGTGACTGGGATTAATTGAGTGTGAAACGGGCAGCATCTGGTAATATGATGATTAGAGGGACAGAGGGAGGGAGAGATAAGCAGGAGAGGAGGAGAAAGAAAGTAGAGAGAGGTAGAGAGAGATTTAATGAGGTACAGAGATTGAGGAAGAGAGTGAGACATTGAGGTTGAGAAACAGAGGAAGAGCAAGAGGAATAGAAAGTGATGTAGAAAGTTACAACGAGGGAGGTATAGACAGTGACGTATAAAAAATGAGGTAGAGAGTGACAATGAGGTAGAAAGAGTGAGGTAGAGAGTGAGATATAGGGTTAGAGGGATACTTAGAGTCTTAGAAGGGGAGACAGAGTGAGGTGGTATTAGAGAAAGTGCAAGTAAGTAATTCCAAATCACAGTATAATTCATAGGCATAGTGGAGGTATCTGTGGGGAATAGGCCCCCTTCAGTATGTCTAAAACAAAAATTATGTGGTCTTCCCCTTTTACACTCTGCCTTTGCACAGATATGTAACTCTGCAATATCCGTCCTCATCATGGCATCTGAGACATTTTCTGCAGGCTCTCAGCTTTTCCAAAACAGCTTTCTTCTAAGGTACTGTCAGCTCCCTGAATTTCTTGCAGAAGTAGATTTCATCGTTTTGTCTTTCCTCACATACAACACATGTTTCCTCCAGATTAGCTTTCTTTGTGGTTCTTGTAGAGGCATATTTCCTTCCATACTTCTTTTCTGGACGGTCTGGTTTCTCCATCTTCTCCCCAATCTTTAGCTATTACAGCGTTTCCAGGATTTCCTCTTGATTTTTCAGGAATCCTAACAGCATATCAAAATGATTGTCTGAAGTGACATTGTTGCTCGGGTTGATAAAGTCTGGTAAGTTGCTCTCTATTGAGGTCTGTGAGGTCTGCCAAGGCCTTTTCTACAGTCTGTATCAGGTCAATGACTTTCCTTGGCTGATTCCCCTTTACAGGGGGTATCTACTCCAGCTCTATAAGGATCTCTATGGTGATGGTTGATTTATTTCCATACCTGATCTCCATGACTCTGAATATTTCCTTTGCAGTATTGTAAGTTGCCAGCCTGAGTTTTTTTATTATACTGTCCACACTGTCCAGGAGCTGCACTTTCTTTACTTCAGCTGACTCTGATGGCTCCCCCTGCCTTTGCAGGTTTTCCCAATCTATTTTCCACCTGTGACACTCTCTTTTGCAGCCACTGAAGATGGGAAGGCTGGTTGGTTAAATCAGTGTTACTGCTGGTGTGGGCGGTCCTCTTCCTCTCTCACCTGTGCCTACCACTTCCTCATAAAAAACTATCGCTTTCATAATTTACTTCAGAGAGGTCAGACCACTCCCCGCCTTGGCACAATAAGGTTGTGCCACTAAAACATTATACAAGATTTAACACAAAGGCGATACAGAGAACATCTTATTACTGTCCCTCAGATAAAAACACAACCATCTCAGAGATTAGCCTAAGATACATTTTCACAGTTCCTTCTTTTACTGTTTTTACTTCTGCTTTGAGAACCTTGTTGTCACTGCTGAGGAATGATTGATGACACGTGTCACTGTCCAGTCATTCCTGTGAGCTCTCCACGTTTAATGTTGGGTTGTCGTCTGTCAAGGTGTGAAAAGGTACTATCTCCTCCATCTCTTCCAGAAAGTATCTGCAAGACACTGAACTTGTTTCCATTGTTTTGTATAGAGCCCTGCTAGGTCAAAGTCGACAGATTGGGCTGATAGAGCACTGGTCTTCTGAGTTAAGATCATTGCTGGTGTGAAGACATTTGACATGTCTGGGTTGGAAGGTACTGGCACTAATGGTCTGAATCTCTAGTGTTCCTCTGAGCTTACGACAGATGACACATTTGAAGATAACAGATGAGACCAGGCATTTGCTCTCGATGATCCATATACCTGCAGCTCGGATTGCTCCCTCTGTGATGTGACGTCCCTGGTGCGCCACCTTCTCATGGTAGTCTCACTAAGAGAGTAGCAATGTGATGAGTATGGGGAATAAGTGGGTGCTTTTCTTCTTTTGTCATGTTGGTAGATGCGAGGCGAACTCCAACCTTAAGCAATCCATCTTCATCAATGATCGGGTTAAGCTTTTTGAGTGGACTTTCCTTTGGTAATGGCTGCTTCGTTTCCAGGCATTTATATTCTTTCCTGAAGATTTCAGACTGCACAGTAAGAATAATTACAACTTTTGCACGAAGGATCTCACTTATGGTGCTTGCCTCAGAGTAACGCTTCCATCCATGACATTTCTTCTGATCTGAAGTCATCTTGAATGATCGTACGACACAGATGAGCAAAGCTATGGTGCGGTAGAGTCAGCCAATGAGAGAATATTTCAAAGAAATGCGACTTAAACTGTGTTTGTGAAGTTGTTGTAATCAGGTCGTATCTCCAAATCTACTTCAGGTTTCACTAGAGTGAAGACGTCAGTCTGTGCTGGCTCTGGGTTGGATTGTGTTAAAGGACAACTCCGGCGCAAAATGAACCTAGGTGTCAATAACACATGGGTAACGAGTCGACTATTCTTAGGGATATGTTGACATGCTACTATCGATACTGCCAGTTTTATTGCAAACTGAAAATTACCATATAATGCTAGTTGCGAGGGCATAGTTGAAGTCAAAATAAATAGCTATTTTATAACTCTCCAAATAGCTCCACACTTACATGGTAGCATAATGAGGGTCACTACATGCAAACCGAAGCATTGAGAACGTTGTAAGTGTACAGACAGTTTATAACGAATATAGTTTGAAAGACTGTACGCTATACAGGCGCCATCTTGGCAAAACAGTCTCGACCAGTCGAACCAAACACAATTTGCTCAGTATATCAAATAATCTTACAGACGTAAAGCAACTTGATAGTACTTACTCAGTAGATAATTGTGGATCAGGGGCCTCATTTATAAAACTTTGCGGTGGATTTGCGTCAGAAGTGGCGTACGGACGGAATATAGGACGTGCGTACGCAAAGAAATATTCAGATTTATAAAATCGTGCTCACGCACGTCCTACGCTGTTTTCCCTTTATAAATCACAATCAACTCTAAATGTGGCGCAGCTTTTGCGGCTGCATGTCACACCTATAATTGCCCATAAATAGTCAGTGAAACGCCCCGAAATTAATATTCATTGATAAAAAAATCATGGCAAACAGAGACAGGAAAACAAAGAAAATAAACTTCACTCAATGTGTGAAAAATATTGTTGGCGAGGTGGTAAAGAGGAGGAAAATGTTGTTTGAAGGACAAAGTGTGCCTATTACCAATGCCGAAAAGACGTTGGAGTGGCAAAATGTTGCAGACGCTGTAAGAAAGTCGGACCGTGGCCCAAATAAAAAGTGGTCAGATATCAGTCGATGTCAAAGCGTCTAGCGCTTCATCGCGAAAGTGTGTCTGCCACAGGTGGGGGAAAATTGGTTACATTACAGCAACATGTCTGCATCACATTGATCGAATGAAAATGCTTTTGATGAATGAAAGCATTTTCACTCTCATTTGGTGCCCTTATTATGGCAACATGAGTGCAGTCAATAGCACCGATAACATTTGGGAAACCGGACATTGCAAATTGCGCTTTATGGTTTGCCTGTTCACCCGCAGTGTAAGAAAACTTTATGTAATCATGCGACACACCAAGTACTCCTATCACATGTCTGGCATAACCCGGCTAAGGGTTGGCTGTGAAATCCCAGACCAATACAGCACAGAGGTCCAACAGGACGCCCCGAGAAAATCGGAACAGGCTCATAAGCCACTCGTCCTCGTTTGCCAGCAAGTCTTCTTGCTGTCTGAAAATGCGTTCCCTCCGAATCCTTCCATTTGCCACATCTTCTAACAGCGCAAGATCAGCCATTGTGCGTCATTACGCATTGGGTTGGCATCATGGCTTTTTATGACCATGCAGGTTATTGTATCTGATCAGCTACAGATGTCGGTATTCATGTAATTGTAAATAGGATTATGTGCAAATGGAATTAATTCCAGCTTTCAAAATGGTTAAGACATCCGTCAAGATGGAACAATTGATGGATGGAAATGAAACGGACTAACTGCATATACATGAACACCATGATTCCGTAGCTGATGATATTTATGAACACAACTTTCCCCAGTGGACAATGAAGACATCTATCTAATCTAATGTATGTCTGCTCCATCAGACGGACGCATCGACAAGGATATTTTTTAAACATGGTTTTGTTTACCGTATTATTTATGAGGATGAATTACATAACATGCCAATATAATTACAGATCATGTTTGAGTGTTCTTTTTGCAAATATGTCTTTGTTTGCATTTAAGTTGGCTACAATCTTGTTTTATTTAATTTGTATTCCACCACAAGCTGTTGATTGTAAGAATGGCTTTGTGAAATGTTCGTATTATTAATGAGAGGCAGTATTTCGATTTCGTTTAGCTACACAATGGTCTGCAGTTTCAGACAGCTTCACGTGTTTCACACATCTGCCGGCGGTGTCGCCATTTCTCATTTCACCAGTTTTTGTGCGTACGCATGGGTCAGAGTTTCCGTGAAGGGCCACACATTTTCCCGTCAAGTTTGCTTTTTATAAATCCCAATTATTGCGTAGAGAGATGCGTACGTCTTCTTTTGTGCATACGCCAGCTTTATAAATGAGGCCCCTAGTCCTTCCGATAAGGGTTGCCACTTCCAATTTATTTTAGGGACATGGAAAAAAGTTTAAAGTACAGCCCTGTTATCAGAGAAGTGAAAACTTCAGACTGTACAAAACACTGCATCTCTTGCCGCTGTCGGGATGCAACAGGTCCCACTTTGTGCAACACATGCACTGCTGTTCAGTGTCCATAGCTTCACAATGTCCGCAGGTACACCACAAGGTTCCCAAAGTAGGAGGCTGTGTTGCAGCATTGAGAACCGCTAGCTCTCTCTCTCATAGACTCTGCATGGAGCTCCTGCAGCTCATCCGGCGCTAGCTATGGGCAAGACTCATTCTGAGGTACACAGCTTTACATGTGACCCTGGCCACCTCCCCAGCGGCCAACAAGAAAACTGGGGCTCTGACTGGGTTTTGGCTGAGGTCCTACCCCCGCCACCTTAAACTGACCCCAGTCGACCTAAGAGCCCCAGTGTCCTTCCAGCTATCCACCCAGTACAGTGTCATCAGGTGGATTTTAAGATATTTAAAATCACTGTTTCATCTAAACACCGTTCTCTGTTGACTCTTGTGCAGGAAAAGGAACCGGTGAGTCCAGTGTGCGGGCTCCATTCGGGGAGCCAACCAAAGTTTGGTGCTACGTGTCCCATCCGGCTCTTCTGAATCGGCACAGGGACCTATCCTGGATGGTGGCCCACGAGATACTCCCGGTCAGGGCTGTCAGTATGAGGTACTTGCAGTGATCTGGACCAGACATGAAAATTGCACCCCACAACCATGTATGGTTTAGGCTGTAGCATTGGTTTTAGAGGGGTAATATTAATAATAATAATCCTTAGGAAAACAATAGGGTTCCACGGCTCCCTTTGGGCTTGGACCCTTAATAAAACAATATTGTAACGTAAATGCAAATGAAGACATATTTGCAAAAAGAACACTCAAATAGGCCTATAGTATGTTCTGTAAATATATTGGCATGTTATGTAATTCATCCTCATAAATTATACGGTAAACAGAACAAAACCATGTTTAAAACTGATATTCATGTCAATGTCTCTGTCTTGTGGAGCAGAAAGATAGATGATGATAGATAGATAATAGATGGTCTTTAATGTCCATTGGGGAAAGATGTTTTCATAAATGTCGTCATCAGCTACAAAATCAAGTTTTCAACTATATGCCTTTAGTTCGTTTTATTTTTAAATGTGTTCTATCGTGAACCTTTTTGAAAAGTACAAGAAAATCCATTTGCGCAGATATTTCCCATTTACAATTAGATTAATACCGACATCTGTAGCTTATCAGATACAATCAAATGGATGGTTATAAAAATATGCCATCACAATGCGTAATGACGCACAGTGGCTGATCTTGTGCTGTTAGCAGATGTGGCAAATGGAAGGATTCTGAGGGAACGCATCTTCAGACAGCAAGAAGACATGCTAGCAAACGAGGACGAGTGGCCTTTGAGCTGGTACTGACTTGCTTGGCCTGTCCTGTTGGACCTCTGCACTCTTTTAGTCCTAACGTTACAGAGGAGCACTCGGAGAAAGCACAGAATTGACTGACAGGTTAGGGATATCTCAGCCAACCCTTAGCCGGGATATGCCAGACGTGTTAGTAGGTACAATAGGGTTGTCGCATTATTACATGAAGTTTCCGTACACAGCGGGTGAACAGGCAAACAAAAAAGCACAATTTGCAGCTATGTCTGGTTCAGGGTGAGAAATTAACACTCACCATCCGCCAAATGTGGGTATAGTTTTCCACATTGGCGGGTAACTTTTCCTAATCTACCAGCCACTCTGGTGGTGAATTGTCCAACATATAATAATTTTGTTTTTTTATTGGGCTACTTTAAGCATTACTTGTTTCAGATTGGAGATAATGCGTTTGACAAAAATGCGGAAGCTTACTCATTAACAAAGATAGATGCACTTCTGTTATGGTGCAAATTTGATTGGTTTTCGCAGAGCTAGTCTGTGAGAACTCCAACCTTGAGCTGCGGTAGCTACCATAACATAGTGCGGTACAGAAGAAAAACAAATCTAGTTAGTTCCTGTCACGTTTCCCACTCATATCATGTAGAGTAAAAGACAGGCGCAAAGGAGATGCAATATAATCTGTAGTATAATGTCAACAAAGACTTAGAGAAAGCAAAACTGTCTCGTGGGGCAAAACAGTACATACTACAGCCTAAACAAGATATACAGCACACGACAAAGGAACACGTGGCATGGAACATTGATCGACAAGACACAATACCAAACACTAAACCTAAATACACTCACAAACGAGAAACAATAGGAAACACCTGGGCCTAGGGATTAACATAAAGAGATCCATTGGGTACACGGAGACATGTGTCAAGGCCAGGGAGTTACTAACAATGACATCACAAACTCAAATCAATGATAACATGCAATATACAAAAGAGGCACAAGAGGGAGGCAAACCTGAATACTAACATAGGACATAGACACAGGGCAGTACACCTAAGGACACAAGAGGTAATAACAACAAACCAAACCACTGTGTAAAAACTGAAGGCAACCAGGGAGACATAACACAAGAGACAATGCACAAAAGGGAGTCCATATAACAGCCCTCCAGGGCTGAACGTTACAAAAGCCCCCTCCAAAAGCCCACAACACCGGGGTGGGCTAAACACGAGGAACCGGGGCAAGAAGGGCAAAGGGCTCGAGGCAAGAAGGACAGACGGCGGCCCGGGGTCAGGAGGGACAGAGGGCGGCCCGGGGTCAGGAGGGACAGAGGGCGGCCCAGGGTCTGGAGGGACAGAGAGGGGCCCTGGGTATGGAGGGACAGAGAGGGGCCCTGGGTATGGAGGGACAGAGAGGGGCCCTGGGTCTGATGGGACAGAGAGGGGCCCTGGGTCTGGTGGGACAGAGAGGGGCCCTGGGTCTGGAGGGACAGAGAGTGGCACTGGGACAAGGGCAGGGAATGGCACTGGGACAGTGGCAGGGAATGGCACTGGGACAGTGGCAGGGAATGACACTGGGACAGTGGCAGGGAATGGCACAGGGACCGGCAGTTCAGGCAGCCCGGGGAAAGGCAGTTCAGGCAGCCCGGAGAAAGGCAGTTCAGGCAGCCCGGGGAAAGGCAGTTCAGGCAGCCCGGGGAAAGGCAGTTCAGGCAGCCCGGGGAAAGGCAGTTCAGGCAGCACGGGGAAAGGCAGTTCAGGCAGCCCGGGAAAAGGCAGGTCAGGAGGCAAGGGGAAAGGCAGTTCAGGAGGCCAGGGCGGCAGGGTGTCTGGGAGCCCTGGCGGCAGGGGTCTGGGAGGTCCGGTGGTGGTGTCAGCGACAGGGTTCCGGACGGGGGTCCGGGCGTCAGCGACGGGGGTCCGGACGGGGGTCCGGGCGTCAGCGACGGGGGTCCGGACGGGGGTCCGGGCGTCATCGACGGGGGTCCGGACGGGGGTCCGGACGTCAGCGACGGGGGTCCGGACGGGGGTCCGGACGTCAGCGACGGGGGTCCGGACAGGGGTCCGGACGTCAGCGACGGGGTCCGGACGGGGGTCCGGACGTCAGCGACGGGGTCCGGACGGGGGCTCCGGCGGTGGGCAGACTGCTGCCGGAGGCTCTGGCGGTGGGCAGACTGCTGCCGGAGGCTCTGGCGGTGGGCAGTCTGCAGAAGGCGGCTGTCACCACCCCACACAGCCCCCCCCGAAAAGTTCCTTGGGGAGACAGTCCTCCACCGGGAGTGAGGAACCTCTTATGAGGGCTGGCATCTCCTCCTCGTCGCTTTCATACATGAAGAGGTCGGCCATCTTGGACAGGGGAGAACCCCCTATGAGGGCCGGCATCTCCTCCTCCTCCTCGACCCACCCATGAACGGGGTTGGCAGCTACCAGGTGAAAGGGGGGCCTAGGAGCTATAACTGGGGACCTAGGGGCAATAACAGAAGCCCTGGGGGCAACTGTTGGGGACCTAGAGAGCAAACACAGGAGCACCATGGGCCTCAACTGGGGCAGAAACTGGGGCAGAAACTGGTGCCCTAACAGGGGCAGAAACTGGTGCCCTAACTGGGGCTGAAACTGGTGCCCTAACTGGGGCTGAAACTGGTGCCCTAACTGGGGGTCTAGCCTGAGAGCTAGAGGACCTAGCCTTTTTTCTAGGACCTGGGTTGGCCTGAGAGCCAGGAAAACAACCAGCTCGAGAGCTGGGCACATAACTAGCCTGTGGACTAGTGGGGCTACGTAACCTAGCCTGTGAGCTAGTGGGCAAAACAGAGGACCCGGGGAACACCGCTTTAGCGCTAGGACCTGGTCTAGCTAGGGAGGTTGAGGAACTAGCCTGACAGTTAGAGGAACAAAACAAAGAGCCAGGAGTTGTAGTGTGTGGGGTACCAGAGGCAGACTGCGAGCTAACGGAGCAAACGGGAAGACTAGGAGCAACTCCAATCAGGCGGGGAGCCGTAGCATGTCGGCTATCACCCTTTACCTTAGAGCTCGGCAATTCCCAGTCCTCTTCGTCTCCGACGAAAAAATCCTCGTCCTCCTCCTCCTTGTCCCACCAGAGAAACTCCTCTTCCTCCTCCCATAAGGGAACGTGTTCCTCTGTGCAATAGCCAGCCTCCTCCAGCCAGCTACTTCCAAACCAGGCTACTCCCTCGGCGTCGTAGCGCATATCCTCGAGGGAGTAGCCCAGAGACCTAGCCTGGGCACATATCAGGCGGTTAAGTCCCTCAACGTCCCTCTCGACATGTAGTCCTCCGAGAGAGTGAGGAAAACTCGCAGCAGGTCCACGGCTGCTCCTTCGCCGTCTCATGGTTTGAAGGTCGATCAATCTGTCACGTTTCCCACTCATATCATGTAGAGTAAAAGACAGGCGCAAGGGGGTGCAATATAATCTGTAGTTTAATGTCAACAAAGACTTAGAGAAAGCAAAACTGCCTCGTGGGGCAAAACAGTACTTACTACAGCCTAAACAAGATATACAGCACACGACAAAGGAACACGTGGCATGGAACATTGATCGACAAGACACAATACCAAACACTAAATTTAAATACACTCACAAACGAGAAACAATAGGAAACACCTGGGCCTAGGGATTAACATAAAGAGATCCATTGGGTACACGGAGACATGTGTCAAGACCAGGGAGTTACTAACAATGTCATCACAAACTCAAATCAATGATAACATGCAATATACAAAAGAGGCACAAGAGGGAGGCAAACCTGAATACTAACATAGGACATAGACACGGGGCAGTACACCTAAGGACACAAGAGGTAATAACAACAAACCAAACCACTGTGTAAACACTGAAGGCAACCAGGGAGACATAACACAAGAGACAATGCACAAAAGGGAGTCCATATAACAGCCCTCCAGGGCTGAACGTTACAGTTCCCAGTATTAAGTAGATTAATCTCGTTTTACCAGAGACATTTACACGTGCAATGTCCAACTTCTCAAGTGTACCTTAGTTTATTAACAACGGATTCTATTTCAAGTATCTTACTTCGCCATAATATGGTAGCTATCTTATTATATTTAATGTTGTATTATGTTTGGTTCATTATTGCAGCTTTGATTGGATATAAAGGGTCAGATGACTCAGTGGTTAGGGTGTCGGACTAGTATTTTGAAGGTTGCTGATTAGCTTCCCTGTATTGGTCGGGTATCGTTTGGATTTTTCCGATTCCGATGCCGAAACGGTACTTTTAAGACGATTCCTAAAGGATTCCTACACTGATTCTTGAAAAACTGAAAAATGACATTAAAGAAAGGCTCTTTTATAGTTTTTCTATAGAAAATTATTCAAATTTAACAATATATGAATGTTTTAAAGTAGCCTACTTAAATATATAATAAGTAAACCTAAGTCACCTAACACACAACTACAATAATTTAACAATAAATAACAGTTACACTATTAACAAGTAAGAACAAAAAAAATGTTAAGTTGGTATGCTAACTAAACCAGCTTCAAAAATTACCATATTTGCCTTTACTATATTTGTCCTTCTATTACTTTGCACCTGCAAATTTCATTTTGCCGGTTCATGCGAGAACATTCCAGACATTCCATATCGTTTAAGATTATATTCTAACGTTCACGGTTAAGGTTAGCCATGTGGTTACTGAGGTTAAGGTTAAGATTAGGGTTAACATTACTAAAGAATATATAATGTGGAACACGTTTGCATCATGCTGGAATGGAGAACAAAACACACACAAACCTTCCACCTGTATTTGAACTCGCAAACTCTAGGATGAAAGTTCCGTTCTAATCCGGTCCAATTCCTACCGGTTGGGGTTCTGTACCCAACCCTACCCTGCTGTGCCAAATGTAGTTGTGTCTTTGGGCGATAAGGCACTTCACCCTAACTTGCTCCAGGAACAATGCCCCTGTAAGTCGCTCTGGATAAGACCATCTGCTAAATGACTAAAATGTCAATGTAAATCATTTAACCAATGCTTGGATTATTTTATTAGTAATCCCAGATTTCTTTCCTAACAGATTATTAGCAAATTTATTTACAAATGTCAAATTAAATATTGTGGCATAGGTCAGGTCAGGTGTTACAACAGCAAAGGTTTACACCTCTCAAAGGTGCAACTGCCTACTGTTGGATGAGTGATCTAAAAGTAGCTGACTATAAGTAGTAGGACATACTATTAGCAAACAGATTAGCACAATTTGTCAATCATCTAAAAATGATTAACCTCAGACTTGTCTTCACTACATGTCCCTGTGATAATAATAAGATATGTATTCATAATGAATTTAATGTATTGAAGAAATATAAAATATGCTAGCGCATTTTCTTTTATGTATTTGAATTGGGGAAAGTGGCTGGTAAAAAAAATGAAGTGGCTGGTAAAATCTCAACAAAAAAGTTAATTTCCCACCCTGGTCCGGTTTCCCAAATGTAATCAGTGCTATTGACTGCACTCATGTTGCCTAAAGGGCACCGAATGAGAATGAAAATACCTTCACTAATCGAAAGCATTTTCATTCCATTAATGTCCAAATAATTTGTGATGCAGACATGTTGCTCACTAATGTAACTAATGTTCCCCCACCTGTGGCAGACACTTTCGTGATGAAGCGCTAAACGCTTTTTTGCATCAACTTTGAAATCTGACCACTTTTTTTATTTCGGCCATGGTCCGACTTTCTAAGGCTGCGGCATTCACAGCGTCTGCAACCTTTTGCCACTCCGTCGCATTTTTAGCATTAGATGCCCACACAGTGCCCTCCAAACAACATTTCCTCCTCTTTTCCACCTCTTCAAAAAGAAGTTCTACTTCACATTGAGTGAAGTTTCTTTTTAGGTTTTCCTCCATGTTTGCCATGATGTCTCAATCAATTAATATTCATTTTTGGGGCGTTTCGCTGACTATTTATGACCAAATATGGGCGTGACATGAAGCCGCAAAAGCTGCGCCACATTTAGGGTTGGTTGTGATTTATAAAGGGAAACCAGCGTAGGATGTGATTGCTCACGGTATAATAAATCTGAATATTTCTGTGCATACACACGTCCTATGTTTCGTCTGTACGCCACTTCTGACACAAATCAATCTCAAAGATGATCAGCGGAAACAGGATGTACCTGAGTTAAAGTTTGAGTGTCATGGCAAAGGCTGTGAATACTTATGTACTTGTGCTTTTTTCATATTTATTTTAAATTAATTTGCTAAGATTTCAAACACACTTCCTTTACATTGTTGTTATTGGGTATTGTTTGTAGAATGTAAGAGAAATAATGAATTTAATCCATTTCGGATTAATAAAAAGAGAAACACTCTGAATACTTTCCGGATGCAATGCACAACCTTCACGAGTGCAGTCTCAGTGCTTTGATGTGGCCTGAAGCCAGACTGGAGCACCTCATATATACAATTTATCTTGGAAAGCAGTGAGGTATTGGGAAACAACTTTCTCCATAATTTCTAAGAGGAACGGGAGGTTTGACATTGGCAGATAATTGCTTAAATCATCGGGAACAAGATTTGGCTTTTTTAAAAGAGGCTTTATACACTCACCTAAAGGATTATTAGGAACACCCGTTCAATTTCTCCTTAATGCAATTATCTACTCAACCAATCACATGGCAGTTGCTTCAATGCATTTAGGGGTGTGGTCCTGGTCAAGACAATCTCCTGAACTCCAAACTGAATGTCAGAATGGGAAAGAAAGGTGATTTAAGCAATTTGAGCGTGGCATGGTTGTTGGTGCCAGACGGGCTGGTCTGAGTATTTCACAATCTGCTCAGTTACTGGGATTTTCACGCACAACCATGTCTAGGGTTTACAAAGAATGGTGTGAAAAGGGAAAAACATCCAGTATGCGGCAGTCCTGTGGGGCGAAAATTTCTTTTTGATGCTAGAGGTCAGAGGAGAATGGGCCGACTGCTTCAAGCTGATAGACGGGCAACTTTGACTGAAATAACCACTCGTTACAACCGAGGTATGCAGCAAAGCATTTGTGAAGCCACAACACGCACAACCTTGAGGCGGATGGGCTACAACAGGGTAGCAGGTGAGGCTGGTGAAACACTTCTGACTCCTTGACCATCAGCACCGGTTCCACTCAAGTCTGTGTCATATCTACTCTTCTCCCTGTACACCAACAGCTGCACATTCAGTCACAACTCGGTCAAGCTCCTAAAGTTTGCAAATGACACCACCCTGATAAAATTAATTTCTAATGGAGACGAGTCTGCCTACTGTTTGAAGATTGACCATTTTGTGTCCTGGTGCATCCAGAACAACCTGGAGCTCAATGCTCTAGAGACAGTGGAGATAGTAGTGGACTTCAGGAGAAGCCCAGCTGTCCTTCCCTCCATCCCCAGTCAACTCTGTGGAGTCCTTCCGCTTCCTGGGCGCCACTATTGCTCAAGACACAACTTCATAACAACCTCCGAACACTTAAAAGGAGAATTCTGGGAGATTTCAAGAAGTAGCTGTGTTGTTAGGAAATTTAGACTGCTGTCAGTAGTGAGACAAACTCAAACAAACAATCTGTGTTGCCTACACCATGTTATCCTGCTTCTGTTTACACCCATTACGCTGAAACTGGGCAAGTTTTAAAACGTGCTTTTAGCCTCTTAACATGTTCTAAATGTCATTACAAGTGCATAGCCATGTGTAGTTATACTTTCAAAGTGAACACAGCAACCTAACTGCAGTAGATGTGAAAGAAATGCAAATAAGTTGTGAAAAATCAGGGCTGTGTGCAATAGAGCCTGGGGTCAAGGTTAGCGGGGCACTGATACAGCTAATGCAAATAATACATAAAAGTTAAAACCACTTCCCAGACCTCTCCTACAGAAACACGGCCCGCAAGTAGCAGCACAAGAGTCATGATGTCGACTCTTTAACTGTCTGCAATTGGTCTGAACTAACTGATTGTACAGGCCATAATGGTAAATTGCCAGAGCTGTAGTCAAGACCACCTTTGTCTAGTCCAAGACCAGGACTAGTCAAGACCAAGTCAAGACTGAGTCCAAAAAGGTTTGAGTCCAAGTCAAGACAAGTCCATGTCCAGGACAGAAAATAAAGTATTATGCATGACAGTATCAAGACAATCATTTTGGGTTATTATATGTTGTTCTAAAAGCAAAAACTGTGTCACAACACCCAGGATTTGTAAGTACTGTATAGCCATTTCCCCTTCATATCATATAATCATATCTAAAGAAAACAGAATGACATATGGTGATACCTCATAATAGCAGTGTTAGAACTGATACAAACACCTTACCACTGCTAGGTACTAGTACTGAACATTTGAGCAACTAAATGACAATATAGCTTCACTCCAGATGTAGTGTAGAAAAGAAGTGACCAGTATTAGAGTGTACCCCTATGGTTGGTTTATGCCTTCCCTGAAATGTAGTTATGTAATTTAACATGTTCTTTTTATTTGAGAATAAAGTGCAACATTTTAAAATAAAACCATCAGAAAGTATTTTAAGGAAGGAGCAGGTTGGGTCACACACACACACACACACACGCGCGCACACACACACATGCACACACGCGCACACACACGCGCACACACACGCACACACGCGCACACACACGCGCACAGTGGTCAGTCAGTAGATTTGAAAGGTGGACTTGAGTTTCAGGGATTTTTGTAAATTGTGCCAATCATTAGCAGTGGAGAATTGGAAGGAGAGGCGGCCAAATGAGGTGTAGCGACAAGATATACCTGCTCAAGCGCAGGTTGAGAGTGGGTGATGCTGCCCTGTGTTTCTTTTTAAGCGCAGTGCTGATTAATTCATGGTGAACCAAATTTGATTATGGCAGAATTGGCGGACATCTTTGTTTGTTACAGTGTGTGTGAATCAATGAAAATGAATGGCAATAATGTCAGCAGGGCACGCAGATGCAGGGCGTGCCGTGCAAAGATAATCTAGTGTGTGATTGGTTATCAGGTGCCGATTGATTCACTTTCCCTCTAATATTATTATAAACATAATAAAGACACCTGGACTCAGTCGAGACCTAAAGCCATATTTGGCAAGACCAGTAGCAAAGGCCGAGACAAGTCCAAGATCAAATACCAGCGAGTCCGAGACCATAGAAAAACCATCTCGAGTCCGGAATCGAGTCCAAGACCGGACTTGAGTACTACAGCCCTGTAAATTGCACTAGCCCTTTCCCTACAGGCCACCATGCTATTAACCAATCAACTACTGTTTTCAGGCTTGGAATTTCATAATTTTAAGGCCAAGGACATTTGTCCTTCAGTGTTACAAAAATGATTAGGGCACAAAGGCCATAAGCCAGAGCACAAAAACCATTGAGTGAAATAAGATGATTTGGAGCTTAAAAATAAACAACTTCAATTTCTGAATAAACAACACGCATGACATGAAAAAGTACATTATTTACTTTTTATGTGTGACCCATCACCTATATCTTGGCTTACGGTCACCAGTGTTTTATTTTACATTCACGAAAGTACAGATTCATAACTGTCAAATAGCATATCAGTCACTGCAGTTATAGGAACAATAGGACTTGCATGATGCTTTCACTGTTGACACAGTGTAAATTAAATTCTGAGATTCCCCCTCAAGGTTTTGCCAGGTAGAGTAGGCTACTGGAACTCCATAAACTTCTAAGGTTGTGTAATAGGCACATACACCATTTTAAAAGTTTCTATAGTGTAGGAAGATATGGAAATAAACTTAAGACAAAGTTTTAAATTTGAATAGGTATGCCACGTTTCGAAATTCAATCTTTGTCTAACTCACAGCTGTTGTCTTATATAACAAGCCCACTTAAGACCTGATATCTCAGGCTGTGTACCACCTAAAGACTCCATGTCAGTTACAGTTTATGCTCATATAATAGCATTTTATTTATAGCTATAGTTTTTAATGCTACCATGAGGCAAAGTCTAGGTTTTACCGCAATTTACTTTGGTTAAAAACACCCCAAATTTTTCCTCAGGCTGTCTGACAGTAAAGATTCAATTTGAGTTTTTTTCATACAATACTACCATAAGCCACATTTTTTTATTTGATTAAGATGTTAGAAATTCAGCTCTTAGATTAAAGGTTCCATGTGTAATAGTTCTGAGGATCTATTGACAGAAATGCAATATAACTATGTTTTCAGTGGTGTGTAAAGACCTTACATAATGAACCATTATGTTTTTATTACCTTAGAATGAGCCATTTATATCTACATAACCGCGGGCACCCCCTTATATGGAGGTCGCTGTATTTTGTCGTCATGATTCTACTGTAGCCCTCAGCAAACAAACAGCGCTACAGAGCGCGTTTCGTCACAACCTTGAAAGAGAAGCAGCCGAAAAAGAAACAGCAGCAGAAGTTGTACGTTTCTAACTATTAGATAATAGAAGCTCTCCTTAATTAGAAGTGGAATTTTGGACAATTGGAAAGCTCTGTTGAGGTATAAAAATTCAAAGCCATGCAGAAGTTGCTTGTTTTCTGCTGGACAGGTAAGGTATTCAAACTTTAGCAAAGCAATTGAAAACTGTTGTTTGACAATGTTAGCCTTGTATAAGCTAGCCAGAGTCACCGTGAAAAGTGACTTTTCCCTTTTCAGTGGTGTCAAGTATATAGTTGGATTGTTGCATGTTGCAACTTAGTTCTTCTCCCTCGCTATCTTATGGCTTTGCTATGTGGGAGAAATTAGATGGTTACACGTATGTGAGTCAATCAGCTGATTAGTACTATTGACCGCAAAACAATAGCCTACAGCATAACAGCTCATATTAGCCAGCTAAACCTTTACTACGGTGTTAGAAAAAATATTTAGGTGGATTGTTTCATGTGGTTCTTCTCCCTCGCTGTGTACAGTAATGGCTTTGCTATGTGGGTATAAATGGGCTGGTTGGGTTCGTGAGACAATCAGCTGATTAGTACTATTGACCGCAAAACAGTAACGTTTGCTGTAGGCTCATATTAGCCAGCTACTACGGTGTTAGAAAAAATATGTAGGTGGATTGTTTCATGTGGTTCTTCTCCCTCGCTGTGTACAGTAATGGCTTTGCTGTGTGGGTATAAATTGGCTGGTTAGGTTCGTGAGACAATCAGCTGATTAGTACTATTGACCGCAAAACAGTAACGTTAGCCTACACCCTACAGCATTACAAAATATTAGCCATCTAAACCTTTACTACCGTGTTAGAAAAAATATGTAGTTGGATTGTCTCATGTGGTTTTCCTCTATCGTTGTGTAATTGTTTTGCTATATAGGGAGAAATGTGCTGGTTACGTTCGTGAGACAAACAGCTGATTAGTACTATTTACTGCAAAACTGTAACATTAGCCTACAAAATAACAGCTCATATTAGCCACTAAACGTTTAGTACCCTGTTCGAAAAAATACGTAATGTTAGTTGGATTGTTATTTCGAAAGCATGATGAACCACACGAATACGGGAGTGACGCAGGCAAAAATCACTGGTAACCATCAGTGTGGCTTTTCCTAGATAGAAGGCTCTTATGAAGGAAACATGTATTCAAAGCAACTTTTTTCTTATCTTGTACTAACTAACATGGAAACAAGCTAAGTAAAGTCAGTGAATAAAACACTAACACAATGATGAACAAGTAAAAATAACATTCGATATAACATTTATATTGAATATAAAATCTTTTCCTTAATAATTAAGTAAATATCTTAATATCTCTATATAAAGAAACCTCATTGCTTGACTATCTACTCTGCTGTCTCAGATGACGACATATTTTATCCTACGTCGGCCACCGTAGCTTAGCTTTTGTGTTTGCAAAGGGAAGGGTAGGAAGTGAGTGACTGGCTGCTTGCAATTCACAAACCATAACACTAGATGTCACTAGAAATTACACACTGAACCTTTAAGTGGTAAAACAGTGAAACTTAACACACTATATCTGCCACTCTAAGTTATTATTTAAAATGATAACTTATTACAGTAAATATGGTATTTCCACAAAAATATGAATTATCATATTTTAATCTTTGAAATCACATCTACTACTCCCTCAAAATATATATGGATTTTGTTTCATTTCAGAAGTTAAAACCGATGGACGCAGAAATAAATAATTCTTCACAATGAAGTAAACCGAAGTATCCGTTAACATTAGCCCAAAAAAAGGTGGATTAGAATCACTGCTCACAAGTTCAGATTTTACTCTGCATATACATGTCTGACATGTAAAGAAAGCTTAGAAACACCAGAATTTAGCTAAAATATCTGATTTACAATAGCTATGACAAGAATAAAAAGCCACATAATAATGTGACGTGAGTGCATTGTAAACAAACCTGTTCGTTCAGCTAATATATTCACAACTCAGCTAATACATCCATGTCTGACAAAATAATATGTACTTACAGTCAGCATCATTTTTCTATGATTTGTCATCCAAAGTGTCACAGCAATGAAATGGAGCATTGGTTTGTTGGTATAATCCATTTGTTATATGAATACGATCAAAACCTCAATCTAACTTTACTGCAAACAGCATTGTTTACAAACTATCACAACAACTATGATGAACTATTTTTCAGGATTTTCAACCTTCAAAACAGTGTTCCAGCCACTGAAATATATATATATATATATATATATATATATATATATATATATATATATATATATATATATATATATATAGTTGATAGATATATACAGGTCCTTCTCAAAAAAAAATCCTATCTAATTTTTTTAGAAGGACCTGTAGATGATATAATGTAGATAAACATATATAGATACTAGTGATAAATTTGACTGCACATTACACAGTATCATTGACTCGAAGGGCTTTCCACTAAGATAAACATAAAAACCATTACTGTTCAGTGCTCACTTAGCAGCCATCATAGTCTGACACTTGGAAGAATCACCTTAAAATCCATGTTGCCGGCTATAATGAAAATAACGCTGTGGTCCAAAAAGCTACAAATTAAGGAATTAGACATTTTACAAGTGGAAAAACTATTTGAAACCGTTGGTAACATATTCAATGGCAAATATAGGGCTTCCAGCGATTGGGTTCAAATTTGGTCTTTATTAGTAGTAATTTATCTTGGATACATTCAAATCTGGGTTTTTCTGTGCCTTACATTTCAGTACCACAAATTAGAGACCTTAATTGGGTTTTCATACTGGTAGTTCAAACTTAAAAAAGTAGTAATTTGTTAGCTATTTTAAGACTAATACTGTAGTCAATATTCCCTGTACTGTCCAATGATTGTCATACTATACATCAGAGATTAACATTGCCTGGTGTTCATGACAAATCATCTCTTTTTTTTGTCCGCCCTTCTGTAGCGTTTTCCACATACATAGTTATACTTATTTAGGAAAAATAATGCAGTTTGATTATGTTTGGCCGGCAAACTTCAATATCTTAACTTAAGCAATATCTTCATTTAAATAACAGCTCTGGTAAAATAATCAAAACCTTGAAGGAACTTTCAATTACTGCTAAACAGGAGTTTTGGCATGCTTTGGCATTCACGTTTTCCCCCACTTCCCTGTAACTCTCAGTCAACTACTGTACCTAACCAGCTAGCCATCATTACTTGTTCTGCATGACTGTCCCACTGATAGGACTCACAGTTGATTGTAGACTACGTTTGTGATTTTTCCCCAATTTGCCTCCCCAAATCCCTCTCTAATCCTGCCTTCTCTGCATCTCGGAAACTCCTTGTACAGATCTGTGGGATGACAAGGGGCACGCACAAGTTTCATCCAACCACACGTCACCCGAGCTGCCTATTATTTTCGCACTGTTCACAGAAGCGTGCAGGTATAGTCTAACATTAACATAGCCCCCACCACTCCAACTTACTGTTGCCATGTTAATACACCATATTAAAGGCTCAAGCGGATTCGGAAAATATTGCTGAAATCTATTGAAATGTATTATAATGTAAAAAGCCTCTCAGGCCGTAGATTTAGATAGTTTTCAGCAACATTTTCCGAATCCGCTCAAGCCAACGTCAGGACAAGACACAATTGTACTCTGTAAACTTGCGTGTCTATCTTGAATTCCATGCGGCCTCCAGAGGTAGTGCATAAGAGATCCCACCTGGGGCTAACAGCCCAGGAGAAATGTGTATTCCGCGCAAATTCTTCACTTTTAAGTGGATGGGCCGGGCTGGTTTCTGAGCACACCCAGCTCAAGACGTCTTGAATGACACTCCCACAAACTGTCAGGGTCCCGCCTTCCTAAGCTGTTGGTTGATTTGCACTCCCCCTATATATGGGAGAGTTCTGCTTTCAGTCCCTGTTTCCGTTCCGTGTTCTACCTTAATCAAGCCTTATCTTCCAGTACCTCTTCTAGTTCCTAGAGATTTCTGTTTTAGGTATATTACTCATCGTGCCATCTTCATTCCCTCCTAGACCCTGTGTTCTGTGCCCATCTACTACCTTCACTCCCTTCCACCTTGACTGCCACCTGCTCTGTGTACCGAACCCTGCCTGGACAGACTACCCGCTTCTGTGTGACAAACCCTGCCTGACCCTTGACCATTATTTGCCTTCCGGATTGGAGATTCCACCCTGGGATCTAAATACACCTACATCCTACAATAAACATTATATACATTTTTCCTCTCCACGTTTGGTTCCTTACTTTGTCCTGTGCCCAATCCTGACACGAACGCGTGATTGCGGTCTAGAGACATGTGTAAACACAAACATCATGGAAATTAGGTTAAGCATATTCTTAAATGTTGCTAAAGCTATCAGATTCTATTGTAGTGTAAAAAGGGCCTTAGGAACATAGAGAAATTATAGATTTTCGTCATTGTTCTCCTTTACATGTAAATAGTAGCCTACACCTATTCATATGCATTTGGATGGGTGATTGATAACGGAAAAAAGCATAATATTTTTGGGCAATTTAGAATGGAGTAAATACCATTGTTTATAGCTGGTAGCTATTATAGCTGGTAGCTATTATAGCTGGTAGCTATTATAGCTGGTAGCTATTATAGCTGGTAGCTATTATAGCTGGTAGCTATTATAGCTGGTAGCTATTATAGCTGGTAGCTATTATAGCTGGTAGCTATTATAGCTGGTAGTAAGAATTTGGTCATGAACACTTGAATACATTATCTTAACACACCATATGATTTGCATTAACATCCATTGGAGAGGTGAGGAGTAAACAAATAAAAAAGTCTCTGCCTCAACCACCTTGCTGCCATTAACCAAAACAGCACCTCATCCCCTCCATATATGCTGCTGGACTTCTTGGTCACCAGGAATACCCCACACTATGAACCCTGGTTAAACAATAGACGTTGGCACCATTTGTTACCTTAGGCAAGCTGCACATATTTCCGTGACACCATGGTGGTAACAGCCCTGAGTCTACCTCAGAGGAATTCTTAAATCCTCTATATCAGTCCACTTATTTGAAATTAAATGAATTTGGTCACCACACAACCAGTTTTTAAATAGATTACTTTGTTGGCCTAAAAAGTTGAATCCGATGTCTCTATTGATGAACAGATGCAGATCAATATTTGATAAGACAATTTGTAACACAATATCACTTTTAAACCATCCAACATGAAATCAAATCATTGTTAACATTCATCTATGTTTATAGTACAAAAAAAGCATAATGAAAATCCTTACAGGCAGGCAGTCACGGGATCCTAGGCCAACTCAATATTCATCAATAAATCATGACTTTACCATAAATAACATGTAGAGCCATGGCAAAAATATGAGGAATTAAATCAAAATATTGAGAAGAAAAAATACTGCAGAATGAGGAAGGATATGCAATAGCACACAGAAGCATTCACATGCGGATGTGTTGTTTTTTCCACATCCTTAATTGTCACCCTTGATTTGTGTGAGACAGGTACTATGGTTTCAGCTCATCTATTGAACACCTGGGCAAGTTGAGTTGATGGTACTGGCATGCAAGGGGCAAATACTCTCACTTCCTATTGCGCTAATTTGCGTCTAACCTTTTCTGAACCTGTCCAAATTGTGCAAAGTCATTGAGGAGGCACAGATTATGAAACTGGCATGGTGTCAGATGAGGATAAACAAAACAACCATCTGTGCCACGAGATGATGCCAAAGATAACACTTGTCTTATTGCATGTCCCCCTCATGTAAACACAGTGACGGTGCTCATTTACAAAATTGTACCAACTAATTGATACTGATGTTTGGCAGACGTTACAGGGAAGGCTGTTGGTGGATACAGAGCTTGTGACTAGACAGGAAACAGCTGTGACACGCGATGCAACAAGCCTGGATTGTTGAACTCACCTGATTCATCCATCCTCTAAACAAACACACATGCGCTATGGTGAACGATGACAACTAAGAAATGTTTTGTTTGTCTTTTGACTATGTCGCTAGTCGATGCACAGGCACATGGGAAGGCAAGGCTCAATCTATGCAGAACACATGTTCTTTTGCCCTTCCACTCCTAAGTGCCTACTCCAAAGTGACCTTTTTTCATGTTTTAGAAAGTACTACCCGCAAGTTGTCATTTTAATTCCTACTAAATTTCCCAGTCCAAGCAATGTGCAGAATGCAGTGGCAATTAACCCTATACCCATACAGAAATCTAATATGGCCATATATGTATATAAATTATGTCATATATCGGCAAATATGGTGGAAACATCACATATATGTACATAATGTCAAAATATTTAAAAACTGGCCATTCTTAAATTTGACATACATTTCCACATTTGACATATCCATAATCCATATCAACCTATGGTTTACAGAGTGTATAAGTGATGTAATGTATAGTATCTGTCAATGTACATATGAGGTTACTTAAATAAATATAGAAATACTACATTTATTCTGAATGAATGTTTATGTGTGAGATATTTATGTTATATACAGTACTGTATGTGATGATAAGTAGGGGTATGACATGTACAGTATGTCAATGAAAAATTTTGTAAAATATTCTTAAATGTATCCCATATGCACATTCAATATATGGCCATATATGTATGTTTTTATATATGTGACATATTTCCTCATTTTGTAATCAAATTTTGTAATCAAAATATATGGTCATACTTCAAATTAGGGCTGGGACAACGCACCACTGTCTTTGTTTTGGGTCTGAAGAATCGACGCGGATATTTTGCGTAGATGTATTTTTTGCATCGACGTCGACGCAAAATATCCGCGTCGATTCCTCAGACCCAAAACAAAGACAGTGGTGCCGGAGAGTAATGGCAACACGAGTGGCTCCACAGACTTTCAGAAGTGCGGCACACTCGTTCTTCTAAAGTATGGGAATTCTTTAATTTAAAAGGAAACAATTCTGTGACATGTTGTCTTTGCAAAATGGAGATGGCCTTCTATTCTAAAATCACGGCAATGCACCAGCACCTGCCGGTTGCACCAACTGGACGTATATAGGTCGTAACTGTATGTCAGACTTAAAAAGCCCTTTACGTCGGACTTATAGATTTATACCTGTTGCACCAGCTGGACGTAAGCGCTCAATGAGCTACGCCTGGTCGTAGATTCGAAGCCTAGCAGGCACAGGGTGGCGATTTATATAAATTATTTAAAATGTCCTGTTTTTCTGACTGATTGCATTAAGATTTAGCTGTAATTTCTTTGGAGAAAGACCGTTTTGTACAATCGAAAATGCAGGGCACATTGTTTACGTTTGCAGCGACCACAAATCGTACTAATAACTAGCTATGAATTAACTGCTGATTGAGTGGGCAATTATCAGGTCTGAACAAGCGTTTTATATTAGTAAAAGTCAAAGGGTAACCTATTACCTTTAACTATCAATTAAATGCCTGGAAATAGCCAAAGGGTTTTTTGTCAAAACTGAAGAAACGTTACTGTACGTTAAAAACAAATCTTGATCAGTCACTTTCAGCTGTTCGATCTATCTTAAAACGTAAAACAATATTTTTTCCATCACAACAGTATTGAAAAGTAATGCTTGTTAAGACTGACACTTCACTGCCATTCCTCATGCTAAATGGTGAATATATTTTCTGTTATCTTTCTCAAGTTAGGACGATGCAAATTGCTTTGTCTATCTAAAGTCCATTTGTCATGCCATAGTGCACGGCACACGCATACATTCTTTGGCTTTGTATTCGTAAACGGGATTTATTATTTAAATTTATTTATTTATTATTTATTTATTTATTATTAAGTTTTAAGCTTCAGTGTAGGGCTGAAACGATTCCTCGAATAACTCGATTACAAAAATATGTCGAAACAAAATGACTTGACTCGAGTCTTCGTTTAATCAATGTTACCAACGTTGTATCGCGCACGGTGGTTCCGCACGGATGATTATTACTGCCGCACACCGGGCTCATGCTGCTAGCGACAATGACTCTGTCTATTTATTATATAAGCAATCCAGATTGC
>JACXGM010004196.1:0-38829 GCA_016801145.1 Umbra pygmaea | reverse complement strand
ACAAGGGGTAGATCCAAAACTGGGTCCCATAGGCCACGCCCCTTTTGACGAATCAGTACCCCACTGTAGGGGTGGCCTCAAGAGTGGCCCTAGATGGTAGCCTCAAAATTTGGTAAACAACGGATGAGCCGTTGATGAGATATAAACTTTTCATAGTTATAGCGCCCCCTAGTAGCCAATTTTCATAACATTTGTTGGGTAGCCTCAGATGGTCATGTCAAATAAGAATCTAAAGTTTTACAATGATAGCATTTTTATTGGCCAAGATATGGCAAAGTTTATACTTAAGTAGCTAGCTACACAAATTTATTTTTGCGCAATTTACGCAATTTTCATCCGCTAAAAAATATTTTGATAACTTTTTGTCACGTCAGTCTGGTGATCATACATACCAAATTTCGTGCAGATCGGACACACGGTCTAGGAGGAGTTAGAAAAAGTAGGTTTACGATAAATTGCAATTTTTCACGCATAAAAGTACTGGCAGAAATGGGCGTGGCCTAAGTCAGAAGATTCAGCTGAACTCAGGGAACGCGTGGATATGTGTAGCTTCTATGTGCGATGTACGGTTTGGGAGTTATAAGGGCAAACACGTTTCTTCTTTGCTATAGCGCCACCTAGTGGTGGAAGTGGCTGAATTTTTCTATCTGAGGTCCCAGCGGTGATCTGGACCAGTCCTGAAAATGGCACCCCACGATCATTTACGGTTTAGGCTGTAGTAACGGTTTTACCGGAAGAATAAGAAGAAGAAGAAGAATAAGAATAAGAAGAAACCTTTGAAAAACAATAGGGTTCCACAGCTCCGCTGGAGCTGTGAACCGCGTTGCTTTGCAACGACGGTTCCCAGCCCCTTCGGGCTTGGACCCCTAATTACAAACCACCTTATATCACCAGGGTTGCCAACTTTCACGCATCTGGCGTGACACTCACGCTTTCAGCATCAATCTCACGCTCTCACGCACACGCAAGAAATGTCACGCCAAAATCAAATTTTCTCCCCTTTCAATCCGTTAATATTCTGTTGATGACTAGACCACAGCGTATTAATGACAGGAGAGTAGTCCCACAGCTGTAAAATCTGCCTAAAACGTTCTCACTGCATGATTCTCTGATCGTTGATTCGCTGAAAACCTTGCACCTGTACGTCAGTGTGAAAAGTTCAGAGTGTTAGATTCGGATCATGGTTGGGAGTCGGAGCACACTGCCAGGGTTGCCAACTCTCACGCATCTGGCGTGACTCTGACGCTTTCAGAATTAAAAAAATAAGCGTTTCCATTCTATTAGCTGTTTTTTTTGCAAAAATCACGGTTTATACTAAGTAAACAAGGACTGACATTTCTAAAATTAGGGTTAACAAAAGTGTTCTCCGCGCGCAAGCACGCGCGTGCACTGAAATTTTACTGAGTCTCACGCCAGCCAAACTCCCAAAGTTGGCAACCCTGTATCACCCTGTTGCTATACTGCTGGTATGATTTAGTTGTCTTATGGCAAAGAATGGGCTCTTCTAAGTGGTTTGGTATCTTTTGGTATTTAAATAACATTTGACTTTACAAGCAGCAACCAATGTATAACATGATCAAAAAAACACACCCATCGCGATATGCGCTCAGCAGTAGCCTAAACCTAATGCGTTCTTTTTTGGAAAACATGTTTCTTTTAGGCTGTTTATTAACATAAATGTTGTGATATATATTGAAGGAAAAAGTGATTTCTTTGTGATCTAAATAATAGTGCTGATGATTTTTAGAGACCCCGACAGGTGTCTGATTTTACTGCTTTCATGTGAGCTCCCAAGTAATTTGAACCCTAATTAGCACTTAATATCATGTAGTTGTATGTATGGGTGCTGGAAGTTGGGCAACAGCTAAAATGTTGACGTACCGCCGGGCCTTGACCAGTCGCTATGCTCGTAAGGATCCAGTCCTTTCATTCCCTTTATTTTCTCGTCATATCTCTTCTTTGCATTAGGATTTAGTTTTAGGCGGTATGGTCCGAAAATGTTTATTTTAGCCCGCTACATTTTGTAGGATTCTGTTTTTCACGCTAAGTTTTCATTATTTTCATGCCAGAACTCTAGCCTGCTATGCCAGTCTATATAAACTCATTATGGTCTGGCCGAACATACCCCTAATTTGTTGCGTTTTGATGACGTTGCCACCCACTTGGTCACATGTCTTAGCAATCTCTATAGTACCTACTGTAGATGGCGCTTAGATTGACATAAAAGCCCACCCAAATAGTACAGTAGGCTATATGAATCAAACAGCATTCCAGGTTGGAATACAGTGTATTCAGCAGTGTCGCACGGCGCAATGTTCCGGACGTTGTCTATTCAAATACACCGGTATGGCGGTATATAAAAAATTCATATGACGAAAATAAATACCGGTATTCGGTGTGAACCGGTATACCGCCCAGCACTAGCGCAATACCATTTTTCGAACAAACACAAGATAAATATTATGGTTTTATTATTTATTCTTAGTGCTTTAAGTGAATTTCTTATAATGACTTGTGTCTACTGGGTCACCTTCAGCATTAAACTAAAGGGCTGTCTATTATGATTTAATGTTGAGCACCATATGATTGTTTCTCAAAAGATTATATAATTTGATTTATTTATGCATGTGCTAGAAGTGGATACAATGCCCTGCATAAGCTTTCAATATCATTCTGTAGTGCAAGACTAGACAAAATAAGCCCTACTTGTGTTTAATTCTCTTTTCCTGCCAAGTAACACCTTGTGCACATTGAATATGCCCCTTTCATGGATTAAGAAAGATGATTACCAGTACTTTGTTATTTGGACAGGTAACTAGGAAGATGTGATCCAGACAACATCTGGCCCTACTGTGCAGTATCTACTTGTTTGGTGGAGCACTGACCATCTCTAGGTCACGTTATGACAGCAGCAGTATGGTATTCTGGGTGCTATCAGCATGGATTGGAGCCACACTGGGTTGTCTCAGCCAGGCAGCTCAGCGTAATCCCCGACCCAGATTACTGCTGGCAGGCGGGCCAACCGATGAATGAGATTGCAAGGATGGTAACCCTTTGGATGAGTATAGTTGGTGACAAGTGAGCCAGTGAGCAGGCAGATTAGGAAAACCCCGGCCTCTTGTCTCATTGAACGTCCACCACGCCCCTGTTCATTCTTTTTATCTTTCTATGTTCTACATTAGAAATAGTGTACCTTCTGTAAATTTGTACCCTTGGGATCACAGTGTAATTTACTTTGCTTGACAAATATGCACAAAAGCCTTTTTACTTACTTGTTTCTGTAAAATGTGCTGAGACCTTTGAAATTGCATTTAAAATAAATTAGGATTTGATTTGTATGTGTATATCCTGACCTCTCCATTTCCAGCCTGTTTGATTTACAAGACTGCAGCGGAGTTGCTGGTTCCCAAGGCCAACTGTCAACCTTCCGCAGCCCGATGCAGAGGTGGGGGGGCATTGGGGAGATGATTTGCAAGGCTAAACATTTTGACGTTAATTTGAATACGGGAAGTGGTTTAGGCAACGAGATGTGGAAGATAGAGCAAGGGAGATGGTGAGCAATATCCTTTTAGCATTTGTACATCTGAGAAACGGCTTGGCATAAAAGCAATATAGGGATTGCTCTGCCTATGGCCTCGCACTTTTAAGGCACTTAACAGCTGATAAGTATGCGGAATGGAACCGGGTTTAAAAAATGTATTTTTGTAAAGGCATTATGGCATAGAGAGTTGTCACTCAGAAGAACTAGGTCACGCTTTTTTCTTTTATAAGGAATCTACCTAATATTTGGTTTTCCAGTAAGTGCTTCTTGAGATGGTCAGCCTTCTTTTGAGTTTAAGGGGTTACACAACTATGCTTCTATGTGATTTAGCAGTGTGTCGGTGCAATGTTGTGTAAAAAAATAGCTTAATCTCTATCTGATAAGGAATCATGATCTGAAAGTTTTGTAGATGTTCCAGATTGTGGCTGGCTAAAAAGATTATACCACCAACAGCTTTTGATTGGATACAGAGATTGTTTGCATTGCAGTGCCACTTGAAACCACTAGCATTGAAACTACACGGCCAAGTAGAATTTAGTGGCTGGTACAGTATTAGATTATAAATGTAGGTGATTTGATTATGTTCCACTGTTGAATTTGAAATAGTGTGTAATAACTATTTTCTGTCGATAGTCTTTGTAAATTTCTGTTTGCAAATAGCACAGCTGTGAGCACCTATAACCTAATTAATATGACCTTGGTTTGTGCTAATGGGAATGAAGGCATTTTTTAAATGCAAGTAAACTCAAATTTCCTGTTCTCTTCCTAGATTTTTAATTTAGAATAGTATTTGAATTTGGTTTACTTTTCAACCAAGACTGTGAAACAATTTTGCAGTCCCCTTGTGTTCATCATAGTAATCTATCGTTGAACAGTGTCAGAGAGAGTAGGACCTAAGGCTACACTGAACATATATTAGCCACACTTTTAACACATGCTTCAATGAGGTGAAATAAGTTGATGTCAGCACAGCAAATCATCTATGAAAAATATATTTATTTTCAAGGTGATCCCAAAAGAAAACAAGTTACTGCAGTAGTTGAAGTAACATCCTGTCTCCTTCAACTACTGGTACCTTTTTTAAACTGGAAGCCCCTCCCATCAGAACACTTTATTGGTATCATTAATGAACCAATCAAGTGATTACACAAAGTTACAGGAAGGATATATTCCTCCACAAAACAATGCGTGCACTAAATATCAAGGTACATTTATCAAAATGGTGTCATTTACATTTCTCCATGTTTCTCCACCTTTCTCCAACACGATCCCTTCTGCCATTTTATCTCCCAGGATTCAATCACATCCTATTTGAAACATTGAATGGGTACCCTGAACGGGATATATACAATGTGTGGTGAAACCTGCCAGGCCAAATTACCCTGCATGTCGACCCACAGTGCTAACTCCGCAATAAACAGAGAGATGAGTAGACTGTGGTGCTCGAAAGTTTGCAAACCCTTTAGAATTTTCATATTTCTTAATAAATATGACATAAAACACCTTCAGAGTCCTAAGAAGTAGATAAATAAAATCCAATTAAGGATAATTATCGATTATTACCTGTGTAGAGGCATTGTTGCACAATGGTTGGATGGTATCAGCATAACAAGTGCACATGTCGGGAAACATGAGATGTCACTAGGACTTGCTCCTACTTGAGACGTTTGTTGATTGAGTGTCCCGGCTCGCTAAGCATCGTCTCTCCTGCTTCCAGATGGCAGAGTGGGAATTTGGTCCCGGTCCCCAAATATGCTCCTTCATTCCAGATTACAGAGTTTTAGCTGTTTTGCTAAGATGACACTGGGGACAAACATGGGGTGGGGCCAAGAAAAATATCACAGTGTTTGTGTACACTCTGAGGCAGAGATTTTAATCCAGTGTGTATGTGACTACCTGCATGTGCTGACACGCAGGTGTGTGTGTGTGCGCGTGCGCGTGCGCGTGCGCGCGCCCCACTCTGCTTGACCTGGATGCTATGTGTCATTCATTCTCCCAAACATATTGCTCAGCATGCTGTCTGTCTGCTGCACAGAGACAAGTGTGAGAAAATGAGTTGGTCATGGAAGTGTGTGTGTGTGTAGTCAGTTGTACATCAGCTGGGGAGAAAATCAAGTCCCTTCACGCTATCATCAAGTACTTTACAAGGAAACATTTGTTCTGCTGCCAGAGCGTTCTACCACTAACAAGATTACTGAAAAACACAATGCAATCATCTCCCACTTTCTCTCTCTTAGTCCTTATTTCCCAGACAATGGCTTTCTAGGTTTCCCCCTGCTTTTCTTCTTACTGGGTCTGATTACACCACCTCATTCTGAGGTTGCAGGTACACACGGTAGGCACTAGGCAGAAACTGTAAACAGGTCAATGCAGTTATGTTCGATTTCAAGCAGGAGTGTCACCTTGATAACTCCCAGGGGCAAGGGTCTATTCATAGGTTGGTCTCCCACTTATCCCGCAGGAACTGGAGCATCATTGTGGCGGGGACCCCTGCAGAGGGTGAAAACTAGAGGACATATTTTCTGTCAGTGCTGCTGTGTCTGTGGGTTTCTTGACAGGACAGGGCAGGATATGCTAGAGACCCCCGTGGAGCAAAGGATTTGTCAGTCAATTCTGTACGACATGCACAGTCGTGTTCCATTACCAACCATCCAAGACCCTTAAAGAAAGCATCTCAATCCAACACTGGCTTTTGGCTTTTGTGTGACATGTATGGTATTAGTGCTTGTGTACTCGTGTAAAATTAAACAGCTGAAGCATTACCTTTGACCCTGCTCTCAGATGTTGTTTTAGTGTTACTATATTATATTAATACTTCCACTTTACATATGCATGTAATAAACCTTGTAAATATGTGAAACAACTGGGCAAAACAAGCACACATAATATAATTTTTCTTATCTGTACTAGTATCCCAAACAGAATTCGAGTCTAAAGGTAGTTTACAACGATCTCATTTCATATCTCCAGCCATCTTCCCCAAATGTCTCCCCCCTTATATTTGGATAACATTCTCAACTGTGAGTCCTTTTCTACATCCCCGTTTCCCCCTAATTATTTTCCTTTTTTCTGTCCCTCTATCTTCTCCCATCCCCCATTTCCCTTTTTCTATCCACATTTATCAGCATGTATACCCGCCACACCACATTCACTCATTTTGCGCATATGAATTTCAGACTAATTTGCTTTGAAATTATCTCTATGATATTATTCCATACGATGTATCATAACTGTGCTTCTGTCATGCAGCATGGTTCTTTTGAGCTAAAAAATAATAATTTCTCATGCCGCATCTCTCTGGACAAAACCGACATCAACCTGTACAAATGTTTAATGAAAAAAGCAGTTTGGTTAAAATTAGGCTTTGAACCAATCTTTTGGGTTGACTAGCTGTGCCCATTGAGGCAATATAAAACACTTTTTTGTACATTTTTTTGTCTCGATTGGATTCTGATATTGCCATTGACATGGAACACCTCAAAAGGGAATAACGGTAATAAACAAACTCCTCGTCTTCTTTTCTCTTGCCCAGGTGCCCACAGATGGTGGGCCGGGCCTGCTGGCAGAGCCACAGGTTGCCATGTTCTGCGGGAAGCTCAACATGCACGTGGACGTCCAGAGTGGCAAGTGGGAGTCGGACCCTTCTGGCACCAAGAGCTGCATCGGCACCAAGGAGGGCATCCTGCAGTACTGCCAGGAGGTAGGTGTGGTACACAGTTTGATGATCCAGTACTGCCAGGAGGTAGGTGTGGTACACAGTTTGATGATCCAGTACTGCCAGGAGGTAGGTGTGGTACACAGTCTGATGATCCAGTACTGCCACGAGGTAGGTGAAATACACAGTCTGATGATCCAGTACTGCCAGGAGGTAGGTGTGGTACACAGTCTGATGATCCAGTACTGCCACGAGGTAGGTGTGGTACACGGTCTGATGATCCAGTACTGCCACGAGGTAGGTGTGGTACACGGTCTGATGATCCAGTACTGCCAGGAGGTAGGTGTGGTACACGGTCTGATGATCCAGTACTGCCAGGAGGTAGGTGTGGTACACAGTCTGATGATCCAGTACTGCCAGGAGGTAGGTGTGGTACACAGTCTGATGATCCAGTACTGCCAGGAGGTAGGTGTGGTACACAGTCTGATGATCCAGTACTGCCAGGAGGTAGGTGTGGTACACAGTCTGCTTCCAGAGGAACATCTTCTTACACCTCAGCACACCACATAGACAAAGTCAATACACTGTAATGACATTCAATAACATTTAACATCCCACAAGAGCCTAGAAAAAGATAACTTACACAGGGGCGAGGTTTCCAAAAACACACCAGGAGAGAGAGGCGGGAAAGAGGTGACATTTCAGTGTTTTTGGCATGATCCAGTACTGCCTGGAGACGAACAGCTGAATAACTGGTAGGGGAGCAAAGGGAGAGGGTATCAAGAGCTGCATGCTTAGAAGGGGTTAGGAACACTGGAGTTGGGGTGGCGGGGGATTATATGGATCGATCCGGAGACACAGCAGCTTTCTGCGCTATCGCCACCAGGTAAAGAAAGCAGTAGACTCAGGGAGGGTTCAAGCTGGAGTTTTAATTAATCCACAGAGCAAAAAAAACAACTATTTATAGGTAGCAGATTGCCTTGCTCTCAGTGTGCCTTGGCTGTAATCAAAAGGTCACATGTTCAATTCTCCAAGATGTGGCTTTGAGCAAGGCATTTAACAGCAATTTGGTCTGCATGAGTGTCTGCTGAAGAGCAAGGAAAATTTAGAAAGAGCTGGAAGGTGTGAGAAGAGGGTGAATTCGTGGAGAACGATGGCTTTGTGAAAATGTGAATTGGAGAGGAATTGGATCAGGGGGAAACGGTGGGGAAAGGGATAAAGCACTGTAAGGAGAGAGAGGGCAGGTGAGTCAACAAGTGAAGTAATTAGAGGAGAGGATAAAAAAGAGGTTATACTTGGAGCGGTGGATTACGTGAGAGTGTGGGTGGAGGTGAGAGTGTGGGTGGAGGTGAGAGTGTGGGTGGAGGTGAGAGTGTGGGTGGAGGTGAGAGTGTGGGTGGAGGTGAGAGTGTAAGATATAAACGGATGATGTGCACAGATGGGAGGACATGGATGAACAAGAGAGGGAGGGAGGTAGAGTGGACCTGCTGAACACTAGAGATGGAGGGCAGAGCAGAAGAAAATGGAGAAGAGAGTAAGAATGGGCAGAGAGAGAGAGAGACAGATTGCTTACGGGCTTTTGGAGTTGGAGGGGTGGGGGGATCGCTCACTGCCCTTTAAACAGACTCATAGGCGCTGATGTGTGAAATGGAGGGAAGGGAAGCGAGAGTTCAGTCATCTTTTGTTAAAATGGAATGAGCAAGAGTGGCAGACAAAACCCCCCTGTTCCCTTTTTATTTCCCAGGTGTACCCTGAGCTCCAGATCACCAACGTGGTGGAGGCCAATCAGCCGGTCAGCATCCAGAACTGGTGCAAGAAGGGCCGCAAGCAGTGCCACAGCCACCTGCACATCGTGGTGCCCTACCGGTGTCTAGGTATGTGTGTTGCCATGCTTAGTGGTGTGCAGTTTCTCAGGGCTACGTGTCTGTGGGTAACTGGGAAATTTTAAAAGGGCATAATCTTAGGTTTAGATTTTTCTTATGCAATGTTCTTTGGAGGCAGGCATGATATATTATTGCGTAAAGCATGAAGACACACAGTGACACAACTGACAAAGTTACGCAGGATTTAGTTCTGTTTTTCAGAGGTTAATATAGGCTAAACAACTGATTAAACAGCTTTTACAAGATGTTAACGTAATGTAACAACTTTGATTTATTGAGTCGACATGCAGCCTAATGTAACTTTCTCAGTAATCTAATCCAGACAGCCCTACAAAGGTTTGCATAGAGAAATGGACACATCACAACATCTAAATAGCTAGCAATGTATTATAAACCTAAAAAGGTGTTACCTTTAGCAAACTCTGTTTTTAATTCCTTCTTCTTTTTCTGCTCTCCACTCAAATGTCCACATTTCAAATGTCTCTAGGCCTCACCCAACCAATGCTAGAAATATATTTTAGCCAATCAACTAGACAGGGGCATTTCTGGCCAATCTGGCACCCTAGGTGTGATCTCAAAATGGCGCCCCCCCACCCCAAAAAAAAAAGATTGCCAGGGAAAATAACACTCTTTATTTGTACTACTATAAACACAACATAAATACAAGTGCGTTAGCAGGTGTGCTAAGAATGTAAACAATGAAGGAGACTCAAAATATTGAGTGTAGGTATGAAGTGAATAAATAAATACAAGTTATACACAGAATATTTACTAAATTGCTATTAAATATTCTTTCATCTATTCAGTCATTTTATTAATCTAAGGCCTGTTCAGATCAATGATTTGCAACGAGACTAAATGTAAATCGCAAAATAATTCCTGATGTTCTAAAATTGCAATGGTGCTCGTGACTTGGTGATTAGGTACTGTAGGTCTCCAATGCCCAGCCAATGGATACAGATGCTTTCCCAAACGGCACATTCCTACAATATACATACAGCAAATGTGTATGATATACATACTGAGACCACAGCAATTATTTCTTAACTCCTGTGAATACCTCTGGAATGTGATCAAGAGGAAGATGGATGGTCACAAGCCATGAAAAAAGCAAAGTTCTGCATCTTTATTGTCATTTTGACCATTTATTTGCAAATAAATGCTCTGAATGATGATATTTGAATTTAGAATTAGGGAGATATTTTGTCAGTAGTTTATGGAATAATAAAAAAAAAAAATTCACAAAAACACATGTATTAGTAGTAAAACCATAGATACTTTTAAATTTTGAAGTGATCTTTTATTTTTTTTCCAGAGGTGTAATACTAGTAAAATAAGACAAATATATATTAACATATGTATATATGTATCATGGATTTCATGTAGCTCACATTATAGTAGATATACAGGTCCTTCTCAAGAAATTAGCATATTGTGATAAAGTTAATTATTTTCCATAATGTAATGATAAAAATTAAACTTTCATATATTTTAGATTAATTTCAGACCAACTGAAATATTTCAGGTCATTTATTGTTTTAATACTGATGATTTTGGCATACAGCTCATGAAAATTCCTATCTCAAAGAATTAGCATATCATGAAAAGGGTCTCTAAACGAGCTATTAACCTAATCTGAATCAACTAATTAACTCTAAACACCTGCTAAAGATTCCTGAGGCTTTTAAAAACTCCCAGCCTGTTTCATTTCTCAAAACCGCAATCATGGGTAAGACTGCCGACCTGACTACTGTCCAGAAGCCCATCATTGACACCCTCAAGCAAGAGGGTAAGACACAGAAAGAAATTTCTGAACAAATAGGCTGTTCCCAGAGTGCTGTATCAAGGCACCTCAGTGGGAAGTCTGTGGGAAGGAAAAAGTGTGGCAAAAACACTGCACAACGACAAGAGGTGACCGGACCCTGAGGAAGATTGTGGAGAAGGACCGATTCCAGACCTTGGATGACCTGCGGAAGCAGTGGACTGAGTCTGGAGTACAAACATCCAGAGCTACCGTGCACAGGCGTGTGCAGGAAATGGGCTACATGTGCCGCATTCCCCAGGTCAAGCCACTTTTGAACCAGAAACAGCGGCAGAAGCGCCTGACCTGGGCTACAGAGAAGCAGCACAACAAAACAACAACAAATTTTGCATGTCATTTGGAAATCAAGGTGCTAGAGTCTGGAGGAAGACTGGGGAGAAGGAAATGCCAAAATGCCTGAAGTCCAGTGTTAAGTACCCACAGTCAGTGATGGTCTGGGGTGCCATGTCAGCTGCTGGTGTTGGTCCACTGTGTTTTATCAAGGGCAGGGTCAATGCAGCTAGCTATCAGGAGATTTTGGAGCATTTTATGCTTCCATCTGCTGAAAAGCTTCATGGAGATGAAGATTTCATTTTTCAGCACGAACTGGCACCTGCGCACAGTGCCAAAACCACTGGTAAATGGTTTACTGACCATGGTATTACTGTGCTCAATTGGCTTGCCAACTCTCCTGACCTGAACCCCATAGAGAATCTGTGGGATATTGTGAAGAGGAAGTTGAGAGACGCAAGACCCAACACTCTGGATGAGCTTAAGGCCGCTATCGAAGCATCCTGGGCCTCCATCACACCTCAGCAGTGCCACAGGTTGATTGCCTCCATGCCACGCCGCATTGAAGCATTCATTTCTGCAAAAGGATTCCCGACCAAGTATTGAGTGCATAACTGAACATAATTATTTGAAGGTTTACCTTTTTTTGTATTACAAACACTTTTTTATTGGTCAGATGAAATATGCTAATTCTTTGAGATTTTTGGGTTTTCATGAGCTGTATGCCAAAATCATCAGTATTAAAACAATAAATGACCTGAAATATTTCGGTTGGTGTGCAATGAATCTAAAATATATGAAAGTTTAATTTTTATCATTACATTATGGAAAATAATTAACTTTATCACAATATGCTAATTTCTTGAAGGACCTGTATTACTTAAGCAACCATATCGAGATGTTTGTTTCCTGTTTGAAAACAGAGATACTAATATAAAGGGGATGGCCAAGCAACCAATTGCATTTATGTTGTCAGTGGTTGCTTGCATAGCATATATTATCAACAATGCCCCTTGCAACCAATTGACAACTTATTTGAAACAAATGCATGTGTGAATCTGTAGGAAATGTAGGAAAAATTCTCTACATTTGGGCGTGATGAAAGCTGGCTTTCAGCTCAGTTTATTATTATGTTATAAGAAGATTTGGTTAAATGTACTGAATGAACTTTGGCAGGAAATTTATAATTCCATTATTACAATTTCTTTATCTAGAATTAACTTTTCAAATGTTCATTGAAATATACAATGTATATTTAATGAAAACAATGCACCAGATGAATCAATGGTGAAGTGGTTTTCCATCTTAAATATCTGTCTAAAGGACAGGAAACGGTGATGAAAACGCGAACTGCCATGAATTATATAATTCTGACAGCAGTGTTGTGCTTTCAGGAAAAGTCAACAAAATACTTTTGCCTCGTTCCACCCAAGGAAATTTCCCCAGGAACTACAGACTTTGTGGTGTACAGTAGGCTACTTCTGTTTTGACCGCAGGGACCAGGGACTAAGTAAAGTTCAAAGTACATTTTATTCCCGGTTAAAAAGTACCTCGTCATTACGATATAGACTGATGAATGTGTTAGTCAAATATGCCCATATTTATAACCATTCATGGTGGTCTTTTGACTGCTTTGCTTAAAATCCATATTTGGGTTTGAGAGGGGATTTTCATTTGTGCAAATATAGTAGCCTACATATTGTGATATATTGCAGACAAATGCTTTTCAAAATGTCCATAAAAACATACCACTATACTTCTGTCTCCTTTCTTCCTCACCTTTCCTCTTCTATCTAAACTGTGCCTCCGATGGCCTGGATCTTTCATTGTAGCCTCCTTACAGAACGGCAGCCAGAAGTGTGCTACAATGAACTGTCAATAGGCGTTCGACACTGACATCAGTCACACAGCGTCCACACCTGTCCTATGCCAAAACCTTCTTCTCTTGAGTTGTCAATATCATGTCTCTTGAAACAAATAAATTATTCTGGAGTATTATTTTTATAATAATTAAAATAAAAATACATAAAGATTGATTGCCCCATATCAATTATACATATTTTTTAAGGGTGGGGAGGGGGGGCCACTGCCTAGGATGCCTATGCCTAGAAACGCCCCTGCAACTAGATGCTGTTTTTCCCTTCTCCTGTCTGTGGAATTACTATACCCATTGTGTGCTGCTAAACATTTCTAAGGATTGGTTGTTTGGAGAGAGGTGGGGTGGGGAGATTGTTGTTCCTGTGATCAAATAAATTAGGCTCCCAGGAACTTGATCCAAACTGGGCATATGAATACTACATTCATCAGCCAGTGAAACACACAATATTGTTACAAATGCATTATATTGGATGAACCAATGTAGCCTTTCAACATGGAAAAAAATGCTTTACATGTAAGCAAGCAAGGAAAATGTGCATTGTATTAAAGAAAGCCAACATAGCAGTTATATTTTCTTCTACAACTCCACCCCCTAAAACTCCTGCACCTAAAAATTCTCTTTTTCAGGATACTGTAGTTTAAAGATAAGTTGTAAAAAGCCAAAACTTTTTATAGATCTTCATTGTAAAGTGTTTAAAGAATGTTTTCCATGCTTGTTCAATGACAAAAAATATTAACATGCACCTGTGGAACGGTTTTTAAGACACCAACAGCTTACAGACAGTAGGCAATAATATCACAGTTATGAACTGAAGACACTAAGAGACCTTTAACTAACTGTGAAAAACACCAAAAGAAAGATGTCCAGGGGTCCTGCTCATCTGAGTGACTATGCCTTAGGCCGGTAGAGCTGTCACAACACATCGACGCAATTGCCCTCATTGATTACGTAAATACGCCAATTAGCGAAAGGTACCATCGACTTGCCATATTATTATACTGGTATGATGTCTGAACATGAAGATCTACCTTGTCTTGCAGCAAAAAATCTCGCCACTTAAAGTGCCATAGAGAGAATAGTAGCCTACATGTACAATTCAGCATATAGATAGGAAACAGTTGTATTGCTCAACCATGTAACGATTGGAACAACAATACCAACAAACTGGTAAATCTGATTCACGTAAATGTTAAAATGGAAATGTAGCTGTATTCCAGCACTATGCATATATTTTATATTGATGATAACAACCTCTTTCAGAGACCAGCTTATAAAACTGTACAACTGTATTTATTTCTATTGAAAAAAGAAAAGCAATTTATGAGTTAATGCTTCCCAGCAATATGAGGTGCTTTGTTGCACACAGAATCACTGCCTAAAAGCATCATTACCAAAGACGGAGCCACACGTGCCTATTATTGAAAAACACTAGAATCATAATTTTTTCACAAACGTGTTTCTCTCATTACAGCTTTAGGGAAGGATGTAACCTATTGACATTTGTAATAAATATGACACATTCTTGACCTGCAATATATAAATGATGTTCTGAACATGTAGGAGCATTTACTTTTCTATATTTGGCATTCCTCTTGAAAAATACTTTAATTACCTCATGTATTTTGTTGTTAGCTAAAATGTAGAATTCACTTTATTCCTAAATCATTTTTTCATTCCTAAATTCAGATTTTTCTTTATAGATATTTTGTGTTAAAAATTGTCCTATATTTTAAATCAATTTGTATTATATTTATGTTAGTCAAAAAATACTCTTGATTAATCGACAAATTAGTCGTTGGATTAATCGAAAAAGTATTTGTTAGATGAAACGTTACAAAAATAATCGGCAGTTGCAGCTCTAGTGGCCAGGGCAATAAATTTTCATTTCCGTACTGTGAGACGTCTGAGACAGGGCTACATGGAGACAAGAAAAACAGCTGATTGTTCTCGCAGTGGCAGATCATGTGTAAAAACACCTGCACAGGAGCTGCAACATTTTGTCAGTTAAATCAGATATTTGTGACAATTCTCTGATTGTTTTCACACAAGAACATCAGGGAATCAACCCCTGTGGATTTATTCCCCATTTGTTTTGCAATATCAGTGGAATTGCTAGACATTCTGTTCAAAGGTACTACTGCACTTTACCACATAGTGAAATGCAGCTGAAGAGGTAAATGAGCTGGGGCGCTGGTACACTCAAGGTCTCCCAGACTGCAGACACCACTACCTGGCATATTCCTTCCAATAAACTGGATGAACTTCACTTGCTGTTGGGGATAAACAGAGTCCTCTCCTGCTCTTTGTTTCACAGAAACGTGGCTGTGTGGAACTATACTGGATGCCTTTCAACTGCCTTGTTTTACACTCTTGTGCGGACAAAGATCTCTCAGGGAAAAATGAAAGGAGAAGGAATATGTTTCTCCATCAACAACGGCTGGGGAAATTACGTATCAGTTATCTTATGTATTGTTCCCCTGACCTGGAATCATTTTTAGTAACTGCAAGCCCTTCTACAGCCCAATTATAATTATTTATTCTAGTCGGTCTTTACATTCCACTGGGCACTGACGTCCATGAAGCACAACGGCAGCTAGCCAACCAGATTCTTGAAGTGGAGCACCTATTGATCTAGGCAACTTTAAAAAAGGTAATCTAAGCCAAGAACTCCCCAAATATTAACATTCTATTAAAATCCCGACCAGAGAGTAAAACACTTTGGATCACTGTTACACTACAATCAACAATGCATACCACGGTGTGCACCGCACCGCTCTGGGTCTCTCAGATTATGTCATGGCAAAGCCTGTTGTGCGGAGGTCAAAGATGTGGAACTGCAAATCAACAGAGGCTGTGCATGTGTGTCTGGACTGTACTGCATTGGGACATATTTGGGTATGCCACTAATAGTCTGGAGGAATTTACATTAGTTTCTGTGAGGACATCTGTGTACCGACAAAGACCAGGGTGAGTTACAACAATTAAACTGTTTCACAGCTTAGCTCCGATATCTGCATTTGGCAAAAAAGGAAGCATTTAGGACTGGGGACAGAGATGGCTACAGAATGGCCAAATACAGCTTTGGGAAGGCAGTAAAGGAAGGCAAGGGCATGTCCGTAGAGAGAACACAACAACAGCTTTCAACCAATGACTCTGCTGCTGGAGAGGCCTACAACAGATTACCAACTACACGCCAAAACCCCCCACTCCATCAATGACCTGTGAATTACCAATGACCCGAATGAGTTCTACTGCAGCTGTGAAAGACAAAGGGACAGTCCTGACAATATCCCTCCTGCCTTTGTGTCCAGCCATTTACAGCAGCCCACTGGCCCAGTTCTCCAGCCCCCCATCATTGAGGACACAACACAATCACCCCCAACCCTGCCACTACAATGACCCTATGTCATTGAACAGACTATTCAAGAAACAGAACCCCTGTAAGGCAGCTCAGCTGGACTCTGTCTCCCTCCAACCTGAAGCAATGTGCACACCAGCTGTTCGCAGTGTTCACTGACATGTTTAACATTTCACTGGAGACCCTCACTGACACGCACCTTGACCAACAAGTCTATGGATGACGCAGTCAACATGGCTCTTCACTTCATCCTCGAGCACCTAGACTCCCCTAGAACCTACTCCAGAATCCTGTTTCTGGACTTCATCTCTGCATTCAACAACCCAATTCCCGCCCTGATACAAGCATTTTGTGCGAGTGTTTTCATTTAGTGCTTTTGTGCATTCACTCGAATTCACATCTGATGCCCAAGTTGAAAAATCTGAACTTTGGCGTCTGTTCGTGCCGCGTTAACCAATCAGGAGCCTGCTTGCTGCTGTCACTTGGTGAAGTCACGTGATATGATATAAACTCCCGCCCGGACTCATTCAACATTCATTCAACATAGAGGAACGGCTGATATTTGCTGTGAGCAATAAATAGTTTGTACATATTGTAAATTTTTCTGTTCATAATGTTATTTCATATGTTTGGCCTCAGTAAATTATTTTGTAATATGACTAAATACCTGGTATGATTCTAATGCACAACAATGCAAATCTTTTATCACAACTTGATTTCTGTATATGAGACATTCATTTTGTATTGACTGCTATTTATTCCATATCTAGATTATATGAAACATTATTTTTCTAATGTAAAGACAACCAACATACTTTAGTGTATAAGAAAATAGTTTGTGTCTGTACAGTGTTTTGTGAGATAAACAAACTCACAGAACAGTTTAATTACTTTTAGAGGCTGGATCCATTTATCATAAACACAAACATGAATTACAGATTATTTTCCAGTAATAACCTGAACAAAGAAATGGCACAGACCTATAGAATTATTCAGGACATCAGAGAAGGATAGTCATACTCTTCAGAGCCGTTGTTGGGAAGTCATGAGGAGGACTTCAAACGCTGTTTTGCCTCAAACACTCTGGACGCGTGAGTGGATTTAAATCGTTCAAGCATCCAACTAGACTCGATAGACGCGAATTTGAAGCTTAATCCGCGTTTGGTCTGAATTCAGCATTACGTGCCTCCAGAACTTGGAGAGCAGCAAAGTTTGTGGCTGATTCCTCTCACCCCGAAAAATGGACTTCATAACTCTTGCCTCCAGCAGAAGGTTGAGGTCTATCAAGACCAAGAGCTCTCACCACAAGATCAGTTTCTTCCCTACAACAGTAGACCTTATGAACATGCCCTAAAAACCAAACTGATTATGCTCCACCCCGCACACACAGCAAATAACTGTACAGATACTGTAGATGTACTGTTCATATTCTACTCACATCCTGCATCGTAAAAGCTTTAAAAAATATCACAATATAATGCTGGTTACATTACACTGTACATTACAGTATATTATATACATTACTCTGTTCATAGACTGTAGATAGATATATATGGTACATATACCTGTTCATAAACTGTAAATATTCTGTTCACATTCTGCTCATATCCTGCACCTTAAAAGTAAAATAAGTTTACATTTCTGTGAATCATGTACAATGCTGCAAGTACACATGTAAGAGATTTGGAAAAAGGGAGATGTAAACACTTTGTACTATATTTTTACTATGTTATGAATATTAAAATGTTAATAGTGTTTATTTTACTTTCTTGACAAGTAAGAAAAAAAAACTTTTTTATAGTGATGAATTCACATTTCTGAATGGTTGGCCAATTTTTAAACTATGGCTGTCTTCAATGTGTTTGTAAGAATTTGCTGTCTTTATCTTTGTGTCCTAGTGGGGGAGTTTGTGAGCGATGCCCTTTTGGTTCCTGATAAGTGTAAGTTCCTACACCAGGAGCGTATGGACATGTGTGAGAGCCACCTGCACTGGCATACGGTGGCAAAAGAGGTAAGAGATTCCAAACATATACCGTTTATTTAACAATCTTAGTGCAGAATATTAAAATCCATATTTAATGTTTCAATAACCTGCTACTACAACATTACTTGCGCTGAGTCACATACATCGCTACCGCTACTGTCCAGTTTTTTTGGACAGTATTCAGTTTTATTAGTTTTACCAGTCAGTAATGTTTTCCTGTCTTAGCCATATACTTACTATGTAAATACAAAGGTCATGGACACACAAGCCAGACTGCTTCCTCCGCAATCTTTAAATGGCTACAGTATAGACATCTGGACAACTTCGCGTGATGTCGCTGTCTTAAAGCTGCATTGTGTAAGATCTGCTCCCATCTACTGGTGAAAATGTATATGACAAGCAACCGTTTTATTATACCAGCAACGTGAACCTGGATATTCGTTTTTTCTTTCAAAACAATAGCGCTCGTTTTGATTCATTGCAATAGTCAATGTTAATTCACTATACAGCCTGTGAATTATAACCAAATGCAATTGTATTGTGTGTAAAGAAACAATAAGAGCATGTGATAGCAAAAAATAATAATCTAACATGTTTTATTAATAAAAGTAACAAATATGTTTTACACACAATTTGATTGAATATATTGTCAGTGTCTCATGTGAAAACACGATAACATTTGAAAAACATTCACTAGAGTCTGTTTTATTCAAACAGAATACTAATTTTAGCAAAACATGAACATGGACACTACCTATGCAATGAATAAACAATGATTATTGCAATGAACCACAAGCACTATTATTTTGAAATGAAAAATCCCTGTTTGTGTTGCCAGCCGAACGTTCTTGACTACTTTACAGCTTGAGCCAGCGCTACTATTACATGTCCTCGAGAACAGGCATGATCTTACATCTTCAACAGACTTTGAAAATTCCCGGCAGTCGTGAGTAATCGCCCCCTGGCATTCGTCACGGTGCCACTTGTGTTAAAGCGCGAATGGCCGAGCTTGAGGTATGTCCCTCTTTGGCTAATGTATTTTAAAGATGGAGGCGTAACATGGCTTCCGCAATTCGAGCGGCACGATTGTATGTATTGTGAATGGAAGATTCTATACTTACGAAAATGTTTTGATTATTAGGTGGAAGTAATTACACATGAATGAGCACATATTTGTGAAAGAACAAAGGGTTTTTTGCTAAGAATCAACTCAAAGAAATACACAGTGTAGCTTTAAAAAGCTGAGCGCAAATCCTGACAACGTTTCCGCCCCTCCTACCCAAACTGGTTGTAAAAGTTGTTTGTCTGAAGAGCACATTCACCTGAATATTTTTTCTACTTCCAAATATGCAAAAAACTAGCATTCTTACCCGACCTTGTGCTGTTACCCAAGGTTTGCCACGTGAGACTATCCAACAGGTACAACAAGCCTGAAAATAAACACTTGGAATAAATCGTATCACATTTCACGAAGTATCCATAGAGATGGTGCATATATTTATATAGAAAGACAAGTAGATGAAAGGTCATGTATTTTGAAAATTACTTTTGGAATTAATTAGCAAAATGCATTCCCATTTGTTTATGAATTTAAAACCTATTAAATCAAATGTAGTCTATTTAAATAATTATTTTGAAATATACAATTCATTTTTATATCAAAGGCTACTTGCACGTGTATTTATGCCTAGCTCTAGTTAACACCATAATATACACCGTATATAGTACTGGATGTAGTGTGTGATGTTACCCATTGGTTTGTGGGGATCTGAATTGAGTCGTCAAGTTTGCCGTTACAGGTGCAGCCATCATGGTTGCGGATGTGACAACTTTAGACGAGAGGCGGCATCTGACTGTGACGTTAGCTGAGAGTTGGCAACGCTGCTTACACTCTACGTTACACTCTACGCTACGTTACACACTTTCATTGGCACAGTCAATGTCAATCACATCATAGCCACTCCCTAAAGCCCCCCCTAATTTATTGACGATTTTAAAATCAATGAGACCATCATTCAAAAAATGAAAACCATTACGTATTGCAGGTGGCTTAAATTTAGCGATTGAGACCATATACTCATTATCTAAATGTTTACTGAGGTAATAAATCAAGTGAGTGTCTCTCATTCTCATAGACTATTACAGAACCCAAGCTCTTTTGCAACCAGAGGTATCGCCCCCAGCTGGAATTATGATAGAATGCAGGTTTAAGGCACTTCCGCATTTCTTGCCAAACCAGATCCTCGCCCTGTGGTTTACACCCAGTGCTTGATTTTAGCCAGATCCTCTCAGAATTGGTGCAGTTAGTTCCGGGACCTATTTTATCCAGATCTGTTAGCTTTTGCACATGATTTCTCTATCCATCACTTTTTACTGTCAGTACTGTATAAACATTCCAAGCCATCAGTTAAATGTAGTTACCTATTCTTTCTCACAAACATTTTTGCCCACCTATATAAGATGACATGTATGGTAAAAGCACAATTATACTACATGTTCGATCAAATTTATTGTCACAAAGTGCTTTGACAGATACCTGGCCTAAAACCCCCAAGAGCAAGCAACACACGTGATGCACAGTGGCTAGGAAAAAACGCCTTAGTAGGTGGAACCTAGGAAGAAACCAAGAGAGGGGCCAGACACAAGGGGGTGGCAAGTCGGCTTCTGGCTGTACAGGGTGGGGAATCTGAGGGTACCCAGCCCATTTTGTTAGGGTCACATTGTTTATCAGTGTTTAGTTAGTGTTCCTAAATGGAGATAGGAATGGGTGGGCTGTGACCACAGTTTTTGTGTGGCATCAAAAATATTTGGTGGTCGTAGGCAGGGACAACGGGACGCGCTTTGAAGATGTACAGCTGGAGTCACCGGGCAGAAAGGTGATTACCAACAGCAGTGATGTGGGCACCATCACATTGGGGTGGGCACAGAATGGAGACAGGAAGGAGGAGTCAGGCCACATGGTCCTGAAGCATGTACCAAGATTTTGGGTCTTTCTAGGATCAACGTGACATCAGAAACATTAGAGAGGGTGTACCTTAGATCTAGTACCTCGAATCAAATCTGACCCCAAAATAAATGGATAAACTGTCTCTCGCCCCTGTCACATACCAACAAATCTTAAGTGGGCATTGAGAAAGTACAGAATGACCCTAGTCCCTCGGCACAATCTATTTTTTATTTTTATTTAACCTTTATTTAACCAGGTGGGCACATTGAGAACAATTTCTCATTTAAAACAGCGACCTGGCTTAGATAAAGCAAAAAGGTGCAAGTTCAGACAGAGTTACACATAAATACAACTGCACAATAATTACACAAAGGGTAGAGTAAGGAAGAAAGATACAAAAATACAGGCAAAATTACACGAGAAAGGTGTAAAAAATGAGTGCAAAGAAATCTGAGATTTGGAGGTAGAGTGGCTGGCAAATACAATGTAATAAAAAGGTTATTGTGCAAATAACAGTTGATAAATAAGATACTGAAAATAAAATGCTCCGCAAGTCAGTGTGTACAAAGGCACCATGGGGCAAAAAAGCTAAGGTAATGGATCAGATAGGGAGAGGTAGTGTACATGTGAGGGGGGGGTCAGCATGTGCAATGATTAGACAATAGCTCTGATAATTGTGATTTAAATGAAGTGAGGGGGACAGTGGTCACGAGTTTCAGTCTCTTCTGTAGCTCGTTCCAGTTATTAGCTGCAGTGAACTGGAAGGAATTTCCGCCAAAGGAGGTGTCGGCTTTTGGGGTGATCAGGGAGATGTACCTGGATGAGCGCAGGTTACAGGGGGGTAAGGCATGGGTGAGAAGACAGTTTAGGTACAGAGGGGTTTTTCATAGAATTTACTTATATGAGGTGATACCAGTGGGTCAGGCGCCGAGTGTGTAATGATGGCCAGCCCTCTAGTGCATATAGGTCACAGTGGTGGGTGTTAACCCATTTTTCTCCTGAAACGCTTGCTAAAAATGCCTATAAAAACCTGTTATTCTAGGATGAATATCCTTATCTCCTGAGGGTTTTCTGAAAAAATACTAAGAATTGTCAACGCCTACCAAAACCTTAATATCTAAGCCTCTGTAGCACATAGAAACATGAAATAAATTCATTTTAAAGGTAAGAATCACAGATTTTATTAAATCATGCTCCCTTAGCACTAACATATGAACACATTTCTCAAAAAATTCTTAAAATCAGATGGGGAAGAAAAAATATAAATCAATTATAAAGTAAAAATATATAATTTTAAACATGCCAACACACTGAACAAGGCATCTTGTTATGATATAGAGGTGGGGAAAGTCCTGAGGTTGAACTGGGAACAGTCTCAGTCTCTGAGCTCCATGGCTCACATCTCTCCTCTTTGGCTGTTGAACAGCATTATCCTCACACGGACAGACACACACAGACACTGACTGACTGACTGACACACACAGACAACTCCTCACTTTCTTCCAACTTTATTCCCTCACTGTCAAAATCCTCCTCTGTCGTAGCCATTTTCAAAAACAGTTGCACGTGTATGTCTGATTGATTGATGTGATTTTCAGCGAACCACAGTACATTTGGGTGGTCACAACGCCTTTTAAAAATCAACAAGAAACACTTTGTGTATTTGAACCAATGACAGTGCACTCTATGCTGCACGCATCATGAAAAGGATGACAAATACAAAATGCTGCGTCACGCAGCAGCCGGCAGGAGACGTAATGTTTTGCCACGCAGCATCCGTCACAAAGGGGATAAATTGGGCATTGGTCACAAAACGAATGGCACTATTATAAACTAAAAAGGAAGGAAAAGGAAAAGTCCATTTAGTGGTTTGTAGGTTAACAATAAAACTTTGAAATCACCCCTAGCCTTAAAGATACAGTCCATGGTTTTTGTAATTGCAAAAATAATTTTTAGTATCCCCATTTTAGTGTGGATGTGTAGTTTATTGTTTATATTATATGCACAATCTAAGTAGAATCATCAACTTATCATAGTTAGCTTGAAACCTGACATGTTCTCAAGGCTATTGCAGGCATTCACCAAGCATCAGGCAGGGAATTCCCAACACGTGTGACGTATGGTTTGCCAACATAGAGGTAGTCCCGTTGACAGAGCTGTCAATCAATGTCCAATGAGTTTTTAGGGCGGGCCCAACCTCTAGACAAGCTAGAACAAGAGAGAGGATACAAACCTAGACACTTCAGGGAAATAAACTAAGTCCCTAGCAGGGACCCGTTTTAGCTCTAGGATGCCTAATTTCACATTCTTTAGAACCTAGAGACCAAAATAGTTCTAAATATTCCCAAAATTTGCAGAAGGCATCTTTAATAGTAGCCAATGTAGGGAGACTATAATTGAGGTAAACTTTGCAGTTCTAGCCATGTTAAGCTCTAACTGAAGTTGTTTGAGGGTCTTGTCTGAGGAGCCAGAAATAATCCAATCTTGAGGTAACAAAAGCATGGATTAACTTTTCTGCATTTCTTGACAGAAAAGGTTCGAATTTATGCAATGATCCCGAGATGGAAAACAGCTGTTCTTGAGATATGTATTACACAGATCTGGGTCCAGTGTAACCGCAAGGTCTTTTGCAGTTTTTTTTAAATTATAACTATACAACCATCTATGTTATTGGCAATTTAATTTCTGAGAAGTCAAACAAGGAAATTATGCTAGAAAGCTAAGGAATACATTCATACATATCATTACTACAGCTGAGTTTCATAACTATCCTGCGTGAATGTAATGAACATAGGTCTCGATTGAAACAAAGCGCTGGTTTTCGCTGTACATGTTTTATTGTTAACATTAAAGCTGTGCAAGTCAAACCCAAAAAACGTTGGGCTAGGCCAAAAACATACAGAGCTAAAGCGAACGTCCCTGCTAGGCTACTGGGTGGTTTTATCGGTCTGCTACGCTGCTGCATGTTATAATTTTTTGCCTTTTAATTCTTTTTTTTTCTCATTCATTCCGGTACCTCTGTGCCTACCAGAACCTTTTTTCTCACATGTGTTCCGGGACCTCCGGATTTACAAATGTTGCACTGTTTAGACCTAAAATGGTAACATTTGAAATAAATGAAGTCAGTTTAGTAGTACAATTAAATATACCTGATATCAGTTTGGCCTTTAAATCCTGATATCAATTGATCTGGAATTGAACCGCCCCATCCACCTGTTTCTCTGTGTTAGTCTTGTGGAGACCGCACTTTGAACCTACACGATTACGGCATGCTGCTGCCATGCGGCATCGACCGTTTCCGGGGGGTGGAGTTTGTGTGCTGTCCATCAGAGCGGGAGACGGACAGTGGCGAGCAGGACGAAGACGACTCTGACGTATGGTGGGGAGGAGCCGAGACTGACTACACTGACAACAGGTAGACACTCCCTCACACACAAATATACACATACATACAGGGTTGCACAAACGTACACAGGACTTTACACAAACAAACGCAGGCATTCATATCTAAACGCAGGCATTCATATCTCTCTTTTTGTCCTTTCCACTTCCCTTTCTTTCCGTTAGTATGGCCCGAGGGGCACCTGAGCCGGCAGAACCGGAGCCTCAACAGCCGGTGGAAAAGGAGATCGAAGAGTACACTGAAGAGACGGCTCCAGCCATGGTGGAGGAGGATGATGAAGATTTGGACCAGGAAGAGGATGAGGACCACCTGCAGGAGGAAGAGGATGTGCTGGACAATGACCAGGATGGAGACGGGGATGAGGAAGAGGATGACGATGTTATTGATGAACGAGAAGATGAGCCTGCCACCAGTGTTGCCATGACAACCACCACCACCACTATCACAGAGTCTGTGGAGGAAGTGGTTAGAGGTAAGAGAGACTAGCAGCATGTGGGTGTGTCTTATCTGTCCAGAGCGTGTGAGCTAGGGATGCTCATATTGACCGTTTCACCGTTAACCGAAAGTAAAACATTTGACCGGTTAATACTATCAGTTAAACGGTTAAGAGTTTTTTTTTATTTTTCACGTATATATAGCCTACATTAGTTAAATCACGTGGCGTGTTCACACGCGCAACCAGAGCCTGGCGCTTCGTTTTGAAAGGTGGGGAGATATAGGTAATGAGGAGTGAAATATACCGGCTGCCTGTTTTGCGTCTGTAACGCGTTCTTCATTTAAAATGACAACCCTTGGACATTTATGATGACTGTGATATTAACTTGCGCTTTCATTTTTTCATGTACAGAAACGTATAACGTAAACGTATAACGCTATAGTATTGGGAAGCATATATTATGTTATCGGCTATAATTCATCATGCTCCTGATGCATTATAGCCGACAAAATAATGTTACCTTAAAACAACTCATACAGTGATTGACAACACGCGCTTTATATTCGGAGAGGACCGTAATGGTAATTTCAATTAAATGGGTGCGCTCGGCAGATATTGTTAAGTTAGTATAACGCATAGCAAGCGTTATCAACATTTTGTTTTGTGTTAATGAAATATAGCCCTTATTTGCAGTATGCCTGCTGTAAGCAACAACCTGTTCCTGATTGTCACCGACTGTTTTCGTTCTGTAATTTGACAACTCGGTAAACACTGCATCAAGGCTACTTTCCCCAAGGCTATTTTTCTACAACAATATTTTGGTTGGTGTGGACTTTACGGCAGTGTGGTTTGGTGAAACCAAACATCGACACAGCTTTAGTTTGAAACTAACTAGTTTCATCGTATCGTTTAGTGTGTACTTTGCACCCGAGTTAACTTATACGTTTAGACATTACAACAAATCCGTTAAAAAAAATGTTTGTATATTTAACTGGTTACAGACACTCGTCAATTTAATTTTTTATTTAAAGCCAATTGAATCTTATAATTTCATCAGTTAACGGTTAATAATCGGTTAACTAGTTCCGGTTGTCGGTCAGGAAAATTACCCGAAATGGGCATCCCTAGTGTGAGCGTATGTAGTTCCGTGGTTAGAGGTAAGAGAGACTAGCACGTGTGGGTGTGTAGTTCAGTGGTCGGATATCCCATGTGGGCCGCTCCTGGCAGTGAACGTCAATTTTTTATGCTCCATTAAAATGTTACTGCAGGCTCATAGGAGACCAAACCAGAGATTTTGGTTTGAAAAAATAATTTAACAAACACTTACTTTGTTTTGAAAAAGGCTATAGGAGAAATATTACTGGGGTGTCATACCTTTAATATATAAAATATTTTTTATTTTTTTGGCCAATTCCATTTAATTTGATTACGCTTTTAATGTCACACCTCCATATAACCAGTTTATGCCAGTGGTGTCCAAACATTTTCAGTTACTGTCCTAGTACCACTGGTTAACAACCGCTGCCCTAGGCAGTAGTGGTGCATATCAGCTATTTCTTTTCACCCACTTTCAACTGCGTGTGCAAACAAACAACTACCGTATATGGACAAAAGTCTGCACCTGAAGTAAATATAGAAAATACTGAGAGAAATAAAAGTAATGGGCAAGATACTGATGTAGCTCAAATCATAAACTTTTAGCAAATAGAGTCTATTGACAAACTAAAGTAGTGAAATTTACTCAGAAAAATCAACTAAAATGTATAGCACACTTAGTCATATGCATTGAGATAAGTTTGTGACATGTGGAAAACCAAGTGTTTTTTGTTTGATTATATGAAGCACATCACCCTGTTTGATTGATACAATAGAGGCGTGTGCTGGCAGGAGCCACCTTCGACACACACAGACTGGACAAAGGACAATTTACAATTTTATTTTTTACAATTTCATGAGTTCATCTACAATTCCGCAATGCAGAAATTATAGGGATCTTTAATGAAAGGAGCTGAACAACACATTTCTGGACAGAACACACAGACCTCATGGCTGAACAGTACTGAAGTGATTTTGGAGTGGGACAGATGGCTGCCACTCGAAAGTAATTGTATACCAGCTCCACGATTTAGCCAAATTTTACATGCTCCACTTGCCTTATAAAATGTGTGTGTGTGTTTATTAAATGACTGCTTGTGTTGCACACACAGACTTGTCTAACACATAGAAACTCCCTACTAGATCAGTAGGAATTAATCTACCCCTAAGTGTATGATATTAAATGCCTGTAGGATTATGTTACCTAAATGGCAGGGTTGTCGATGGTCCTCCAGTTCTAGTCCAGGAGGATCTGAAATACTTAGGATCCTTGTTACTGAAATACTTAGGATCCTTGTTACTAGTGGCTATTTAATTCCAAATACCAGGTCTGAATCAGTCCCTCTTTAGAACTTTATGATGACAACCAAAGTAATTTTGGCCTTTAGGACTTTAATTGGGCAGCTTTGTTTTCTACAGAAAGTGAAAGATGTGTTGCTCTGTTCCTGAGCAAGGAAGTTAACACTTCTTACTCCAAAGTTGTAGCTGTGAATGTTTTCTTAATCAGCTTGGCCTGTTGAAAAAGTGCCTCCAGTGCACTTCTACTTTAGCGTAGGTTCCAGTGCATCGTACTCTGTCAGCAAGAAAGACTCCTGTACAAAAATGTGCAACATGGCTTTTTTATAAAATGATGGTTGTCAAACGTCTCCTCAGGGACCAAAAGGTGTTCCATTTGAACTGTTTCAAAGCTATTTAACGTGTCCATGCTCCTATATGCTTATAGAATCAGATAAGCTATTTGTGAAACATCTATAGAGTTCCACTGGTAAGAGTTTTGACAGTAACTGCTCTGTAGTGTAATACTTTTGACCAAAGCCCATGAACCTCAAGTCAAAACTAGTGCACTAAGTAGGGAATAGGATGTACCCTTTTAGAGCTCACTGTGTGCTGACGGGGTCGTCGTCCTCTCCATCAGAGGTGTGTTGGGCGAGCGCTGAGACGGGCCCGTGCCGTGCCATGCTGGCCCGCTGGTACTTTGACCGAAAGGAGGGCCGCTGTGCCCAGTTCATCTATGGCGGCTGTGGAGGCAACCGCAATAACTTTGAATCGGAGGAGTACTGCCTGTCTGTCTGCAGCACCGCCAGTAAGTCAAGTCACCCGGACAGCGAATGCCCGGGCTACCCGTTTGTCTGCGTCTCTACGTCTGTTAGCTATTGCATTATAGTTATTGACTGCCTATAGCCGTATGGCTAGTTAGTAGTAAAACATGCTAACACTACTTCACGCTAATGACTAACCTCACTAACCGCCTCTTACTGCCTGTCTGTCTACAGCAGTGTCAGTAACACAGGAAGTTAATGCATTTTGTTTTTCTGTGTGTCGAAGTCTGTTATCTATCAGCTGTTGCTAGCTTCTGACCATGCTAACTAGGGATGCACCGATACCACTTTTTTATTACCGATCTGAGTACTAAACATGAGTATCTGCCAATACAGAGTACCGATCCAATATCCGTATTTTATTGCTATGTAACTTCAAACTTGCATACACCCACTGCACTGTCAGACTTAATAGAGACATGAGACGCATGTCCAAACTCCAAATTTCTGTATTGAAGCTACCAAAAGGTATTTTTTTACTGTGCAATTCGTGAGGGCTGTTTCAGACACATTCCTTCAGCTAGGCAAACTGTAGCTTGGTTCAAATTTTTATTTTGTGATGAAATCTGACATTGTCAACAACTAAGAGGGGTGGGTTACAGGGTGGGAAATCTACTTTTTTGCTTACCAGTCACTGTTAATTTTTCCCCCAACTGAAGTATACTGTATAAAATGCACTAACTACTATATTGCTTCAATAAATTCAATAAATTAATTTTAATATATACAGTTACTAAAACAACATGTTGTGAAAACAAGTCTGCCAATGATTTTCTGATTGCAAAACTTTCCTAATCAGTTTAACATTTGATGTCCTAATACTACTTTTAGTTGGCTACTTTTAGCTTTACATTTCTTACACCTAACCTATGCAACATTGTTTGAATCCGCGTTTAATTTTACTGTGTAAATTCATTTTAGTATAATCTGTTTGGAAAGAAATTTTGAGATTACTAATGAAAAAATCCAAGCATTGTCTTAATTAGCTCCCATCAAATCTACAAGTAGATGCTTTTTCAGCAATGGAACCAAACACAATACAACAGTAAATATAGAGTGGGGAAAACAAGTATTTGATACACTGTCGATTTTGCAGGTTTTCCTACTTACAAAGCATGTAGAGGTCTGCAATTTTTCAATTTTTATCATAGGTACATTTCAACTGTGAGAGATGGAATCCAAAACAAAAATCCAGTATATCACATTGTATGATTTTTAAATAATTAATTTTCATTTTATTGCATGAAATAAGTATGTGATACATCAGAAAAGCAGAACTCTATATTTGGTTAAAAAAACTTTGTTTGCAATTGCAGAGATCATACGTTTCCTGTAGTTCTTGACCAGGTTTGCACACACTGCAGCAGGGATTTTGGCCCACTCCTCCATACAGACCTTCTCCAGATCCTTCAGGTTTTGGGGCTGTTGCTGGGCAATACAGGATTTCAGGTCCCTCCAAAGATTTTCTATTGGGTTTAGCTCTGGAGACTGGCTAGGCCACTTCAGGACCTTGAGATCTTACAGAGCCACAGGCCTTAGTTCCCCTGACTGTTTGTTTCGGGTCGTTGTCATGCTGGAAGACCCAGCCACGACCCATCTTCAATGCTCTTACTGAGGGATGGAGGTTGATGGCCAAGATCTTACGATACATGGTCCCATCCATCCTTCCCTCAATACGGTGCAGTTGTCCTGTCCCCTTGCAGAAAAGCATCTCCAAAGAATGATGTTTCCACCTCCATGCTTCACGGTTGGGATCGTGTTCTCCACGGCGAGTGGAGTTTAGACCATAAAGCTCTACTTTTGTCTCATCAGACCACATGACCTTCTCCCATTCCTCCTCTGGGTCATCCAGATTGTCATTGGCAAACTTTAGATTGGCCTGGACATGTGCTGGCTTGAGCAGGGGGACCTTGTGTGCGTTGCAGGATTTAAATCCATGACGGCATAGCGTGTTACTAATGGTTTTCATTGAGACTGTGGTCCCAGCTCTCTTCAGGTCATTAACCAGGTTCTGCTGTGTAGTTCTGGGCTGATCCCTCACCTTCCTCATGATCATTGATGCCCCACGAGGTGAGATCTTGCATGGAGCCCCAGAGCGAGGGAGATTGACCGTCAACTTGAACTTCTTTCATTTTCTAATAATTGCGAACAAGTAAAAATCTTACAATGTGATTTTCTGGACAATTTTTTCTCATCTTTATAACTTAAAGGAAATATGATGTAGCCTATTTATATTTGTTCAATAGATTACAGTGATAGTACTAATTGTGTACCGATTATAATAAAACAAATTGTGTACCGATTATAATAAGACAATCAAATACCTTAACAGAATATTATATGATTAGGTCATTATCCCTGTTTGGAGAAAGTTACTTCAAACAGACATTCTCATCTTACAAAAACGTCTGTAATGCTTAGTGCAAATGTGAACACAAAAATGCGTCTATTGCATTCGCTTTCACAAATGTGTTTCTCTCATTTTAGCTCATTAGGGAAGGAGATGTAAACTATTGACATTTGTAATAAATATTACACATTCTTGACCTGCAATGTAAATGATGTTCTTCTGAATATGTAGGAACATTTACTTTTAGTATTTGAATTGGCTTATGAAGAAATAGCAGATTTTAGCTTGATAAATATGGTATTTGGAATAGTTATTAGAAGTACTTGAAATACTCTGTACTTGTTCCATAAAGTGGTATCGGCCCATTCCTATATATACGTATTTATATGTGTATATATAGATGGATGGATTTGTGTACAGCTTACTTTGTGGGGACCAGAAAACATAGCAATCCATGTTACCTAACCTTAGACCTAATCCTAAACCTTACCTTTACCTAATTTTAAACTTGAACTCAATAACCTAACATTTTTTCCTGAACTTAACCTTCCACTAATGCCTAAACTTAAACCTAAACCTAACCTGGAATGCCTGAACCTGAAAGTACCCAAAATTGAAACCCTAAACATAACCCCTTAAAGTCTGGAATATATGTGTGTATATACATATATATTTGTGTGTGCGTGCGTGCGTGCGTGCGTGCGTCCATACGTGTGTATATGCATACCTCAAGCAACTCTGTTTGTGGCATGTGTGCAGAAAAGGCTTCTTCCGCATCACTGTCCTGTACAGCTTCTCCTTGTGCAAATTGCGCTGAATTGTTGAACAATGCACAGTGACACCATCTGCAGCAAGATGATGGTGTAGGTCTTTGGAGGTAGTTTGTGGGCTGTTTTTGACCGGTTTCACTATCCTTCGCCTTTGCCTCTCTGTCATTTTACTTGGCCTGCCACTTCTGGTCTTAACAAGAACTGTGCCTGTGGTCTTCAATTTCCTCAATAGGTTCCTTACAGTGGACACTGACAGCTTAAATCTATGCAATAGCTTTTTGTAGCCTTCCCCTAAACCATAATGTTGAACAATCTTTGTTTTCAGGTCATTTGAGAGTTGTTTTGAGGCCCTCATGTTGCCACTCTTCAGAGGAGAGTCAAAGAGAACAACAACTTGCAATTGGCCACCTTAAATACCTTTTCTCATGATTGGATGCACCTGTCTATGAAGTTTAAGGCTTAATGAGCTCACCAAACCAATTGTGTGTTTCGATTAATCAGTGCTAGGTAGTTACAGGTATAGAAATCAACAAAATGACTAAGGTGCACAAATGTATGCACCTGTCTAATTTCATTTTGATGCATATTGCACATTTTCTGTAATTCCAATGAACCTCATAATCCTTAAGTTATTTGATAGATAAAAATGAAATTGCTGATCCAAACATCCAATTATTTATAAATGTGTGTGTATTTACATTTATTTATATATATATATATATATTTATATTGGCTGTGTGATATTCATTTGTATATCACGCAGCTAATCAAATTATGAGAGATTAACTTTTTTGTTTCAGAGGTTATTTTCCTTGATTTGCAAAATTCTGGTAACATTCCCCAAAATACTAGCCTGGCAAGCGAGACCCACATCAAGATGTTGGGCCTGGGAACTCACCATTGGCAGTCCTCAATCTGAGGGGCAGGATAAACGGTTGTCTTTTAAATTCCCTATGCACGCAATAGGATAGCGCTACAACCAACCAGAGCAACGAAGTGTCCGGTCGGCAAAACTCCGAACACCTCTTCCTTTTGTAAGAATGACTTCAGTGTCGTTCTTTGTTATTTTCTCAAAGAAAAGATTAACTCCAAGTCTTCCAGAGTCGCGGCCAAAGCCGATTCAAAAGACCGCTGTTCGCCAGCAGCAGCAACCATTTCTTTGTTTTCTGGTAATTACGTAAAGCACGCCCACCAACTCTATACACGTTGTGATTGGCCTGACCAGAATTTGTTCTTTCCAGCTCGCAAGTCAGCGGAGAGTTGCTAGACTGACCCTAGCTGCAAATTATATTTGCTGCCGCTAGGGTGCGTCTAGATTTCTAGGCTACCAAAATAAAAGGATTTTCTAAAATCTTTTGAGAGATTCCAAGATTAGGGAATCTCTAACCTTGGATTTTGTAACCCTGACATTTACAGCTTCTATTAACACTTGTTTATTTTTTTGATTTTGTCTGTCTTGTTCACTTATTTTCTCACTAACCAAACTATTGTTGCTAAAATTAATCTTTATGTTCATATTTAATATTATAGCTTGCTTGTGTGTTGGTATATTGACACCTGATTTAATTAGTTAAAGGATGATTAGTTGAGTTATCAAGTCAAGAGTTCCAGTATAAGTTAGATATGTGATATGAGAAGAGGTTTATAGGGAGGGTAAAAAAATGGAAGACAATCTTTTTGATTGTTTCTCACCCCTCTCTCGCTGATCTACACCACTACCTCCCACCTCGCGCAGTATCCACTGCTGCCCCCAGCCCCCCTGATGTGGTGGACCACTACCTGGATGCACCCGGGGACGACAACGAGCATGCCCACTTCAACAAGGCCAAGGAGAGCCTGGAGGCCAAGCACCGCGAGAGGATGTCTGAGGTAAGAGTGGTAGAATGTGAGAAGACAACGGGATAGCAAAACATTAAAATAGAGGTGAAAGAGCCAGTATGACTGCAGGAGAGAGGGGGAGTGGTCAGTTAAGAGTAACCAGTGTCTTCCCCCGTGCATGTCTGTAGGTGATGAGGGAGTGGGAGGAGGCAGAAAGAGAGGCCAAGAATCTGCCACGTGCTGATAAGAAGGCTGTCATCCAGGTCAGTGACATACCAACACATACTGGATAGCAAATGTCTACACTCCCTATTTGAACATGCAGCTTTTGTTTATCTAAAGGGTGAAATCGAGACATCCTTTCACACCTTCTTTCATTTTCAATTATATTTTGTAAACAAAAATATTTTAAGAATTTCTCTGAAAAGTGATAATGTAGAAGTTCCATGGCTTGGTTTTGTGACCAGGGAACCTCGGGAGATACTGTGGGAGGTGCTGTGGGAGTATTGGGTGAGGGGTCTCTTTCCAGGGCATTCAATCTCTGCATGCTCAAAGCGAGAGCTGTGTCCGGGTTCTCGGCATTCAGTCGGATTCGTTCCCGGTGGGGGTTGGCTTATGATAAGGCTGCACTTTTTCACCAATCCTGATTGTGATATTCATGGACAGGATATCAAGGTGTAGTCATGGTGGGGAGGGGTTACAGTTCACTGGGCTGAGGATCTCATCACTGCTTTTTGCGGATGACATGTTCCTGATGGCATCATCGGTCAGTGACCTTCAGCACTCACTGGATCAGTTTGCAGCCGAGTGTGAAGCGGCTGGGAAGAGGATTTGCACCTCTAAATCTGAAACCGTGACTCAGCAGGAAGCCAGTGGAGTGCCTACTCCAAGTAGGGAATGAGTCCTTACCCCAAGTGAAGGAGTCTAAGTAACTCTTGGTCTTGTTCACGAGTGAGGGGACAATGGAGCATGTGATTGGCTGGAGAATCAGAGAAGCATGGGCGGTGTTGCGTTCGCTTTGCCGCACCATTGTGACGAAAAGTGAGCTGAGCCAGAAGGCTAATCTCTAGATCTACCGGTTAATCTTCATTCCTACCCTCACCTACAGTATGGTCATGAAGGCTGGGTCATGACCGAAAGAGCGAGATTGCAAGTACAAGTGGTCAAAATGGGTTTCCTCAGGAAGGTGGCTGGCGTCTCCCTTAGGGATTAGGTGAGAAGCTCAGTCATCCGTGAGGAACTCAGAGAAAGGAACTTCGCGTAGAAAGGAGCCAGTTGATATGCCTCCCTAGGGAGGTGTTCCAGGCATGACCAGTTGGTAGGAGGCCTTGGGGAAGACCCATGACTAGTTGGAGAGATTATATCTTCACACTGGAACCCCTCGGGATCCCTCAGTCAGAGCTAGTTAATGTGGCCAGGGAAAGGGAAGGGGTCTCCTGCTAGAGCTGCTGCTCCCAAAACCTGACTCCGGATAAGCAGTTGAAGGTGACATGAGAGATATGAGATGAAATTTGTTGTGTGCATGTGCTCTCTTTATACTCACAGTCCAAATCTTGATCAAAGGTAATTTTCCATCACTTGACATCCATCTAAGTGATTCTGATGAACCCTAAATTAAATTGTCTGTTCCTGTTGGACTTGAAGTTTTCATGGTTTCATGTTGTTGAAAGGTACAGATCGATTGAGGGATATACATTTCAAAGGAATAACATGTATCACGGCACACGGATGGCTTCATTAAGAACTTAGGCAAGATGGCACCAACAGAACATTGCAAAGATCTGGACATCGTGATTAACAGGCTAAAAGCAACCTTAATTCATCTGCAGCGATTTCTGGCAAAAACTGGGCACAACCAGCATACTACAATCATTGCACCTATTTTTAAGTCTACAAGGAAATTGAGTCTATAAAAAGTAACATCCTAGCCTGTATGGAGAAGACACATCTGCCAAATCATGTGGGAAAATGTTTTGGTCTGATGAGACCAAGGTAGAACCTTTTGGCCTTTATTAAAAATATGTTGTGCGGCTCCACATGGAGTAGTAGGCTGCTTTGCAGGGAAGCTATGTTACCGTGGTTGGCATAGCGCTACCCGGGAGAAGAAATAGATTAGTCTGTTTAACATACCTTGCCACAGCGACTCCTTGTGTGCAGATTGGGCACCAATGATTGCAATTGAAGTATAGTTGGTGAGTGAAATCATCCCATGCATGAGCTGACTAAAAGCTTTTATGTTAAACAAGTAGTGTTAAAAGCATTGGATGCTTGATTACATGTGGTTGGAGGAACTTGCTCCTGTTTGAGGGAATTTGACATGACCATCGAAAAATGGGATGTAAAAAAATTACATCCCATCAATGGGGACACGGGCAACTGGTCAGGATAAAGGGGACAATTTACAGGCCTATGCCCTAAAGGTAAAGGACAACTTCGGCGCAAAATGAATTTAGGTGTCAATAACACATTGGTAACGAGTCAACCATTCTTAGGGAAATCGAATGTGGCCAGTTTCAGTTCAAACTGATAATTACCTTATAACGCTAGTTGTGAGGGCATATTTGAAGTCAAAATAAATTGCTACTTTATAACACTAACAAGGCTCCAGGCTTACATGGTAGCATAATGAGGGTCACTAAATGCAAACCGAAGCATTGAGAATGTTCTAAGTGTACAGACAGTTTATAAGAATTATAGTTTAAAAGACTGTACGCTATACAAGCGCCATCTTGGCAAAACAGTTTCTTGTTGGTAGATAATTGTCGATAATTGTCGATTTGGTCCCTCCAGTATGTATCGCCGCTTCCAATTTATTTTTGGAACATGGAAAATAGTTTCGAGTACCGCCCTGTTATCAGAGAGGGGAAATCTTCAGACTGTACAAAACACTGCATCTCTTGCCGGTGTCGCGATGCAACAGGTCCAACAGGACATGTTCACCATATTTGAGGGGAGTACACACATTGACAGTACCGTTTTTTTGAAGTTTGTTGTTTTACTTAAAGACGCAAAACGTGTGTGTGTGTGTGTGTGTGTGTGTGTGTGTGTGTGTGTGTGTGTGTGTGTGTGTGTCCCACAGCGTTTCCAGGAGAAGGTGGAGGCGTTGGAGCAGGAGGCAGCAAGTGAGCGGCAGCAGCTTGTGGAGACCCACATGGCTCGGGTAGAAGCCCTGCTCAATGACCGCCGCCGCCTGGCCCTGGAGAGCTACCTGAACTCCCTGCAAGCCGAACCACCTAGGGTAGGTGGAAAATTCAGACTGATTAAACACTGTCATCACACAAACACAGGGGGAGAGGACACAGAGAAGACACAAGTATATAGTAGCGCACCCACCTACATACCACACAAAGGGAAAGAAAATGCAAAGTAAATAATAGCATGTGCACACACCTGGCCTGAAAAAGCCACCTGAGTGTCTTGCAGTACTAGCCCCACAGAAGGTACAAAGCAAACACTCTCTGTAAGAACAGACATTGTAACATATGGACTGTTCTACTTCCCCACAGAAGGTACAAAGCAAACACTCTCTGTAAGAACAGACATGGTAACATATGGACTGTTCTACTTCCCGACAACAGACGCTCTGACTCATCAAATGCTCTTTTTCCATTTTTCACTGCCTAACTCCTTGTCTCTCTTTCTCTCCCTTTGTCGCCCATAATTTGTCTGTCGGCCCCTGCCTTTCTCCACAGCCTCGACACGTGTTCAGCCTTCTGAAGAAGTATGTCCGTGCAGAGCAAAAAGACAGACAACACACTCTTAAGCACTTTGAGCATGTGCGCATGGTCGACCCGAAGAAGGCTGCACAGATCCGACCCCAGGTAACAGGGCTACTGAAGGCCTTATTTGAAATCAGCATGGGAATTTCACGATGGCCATGACGGCTGTAATGGGAATTGCGGCTCTTTGAAATGGCGCTTTACATCTGTATTAGAAAATGTTTTATTGTAGCAGTAAAAACAAAAAAGAACTGTTGTATTAAACAGATTTTAGACAAATCAGATAAAAGAACATTTCATACGAGGACTTAAAAATAGTAAAACGAGGTTTAATTGAATGTTGCACTTTGCTTTGTTGTTTCTTTTATTCGTAAAGTGCATCCAAACTCTGCTACGTTTTCGAGTTGGCCTCATTTTCTTTCCTAAAGTCGACGTAATACATCTTTATATTGTAGTCGTGTTGTTCTCATTGACTGACTTATTTTATTTTTCTCATTGACTGACTTCGTCAGAATGTTCACTACTCATGTGACATCATAAAGGGGAGTGGATCATGCAGGCAGTGAAATTATGGGCAGAACGATAGAAAAGAATGGCTCAAGTCTCACCAAGTATGACTCAGTTCCCTTTGTTCGTAACAAAGAGCCGTCCAAAAGAACCGGATCGTATGGTCGTTGTGAATTTCCTACACTGTTTGAAATGTGTTATGTTCATTTGAAGGTTAAGGGCTGAAATGAAATACAGTTTTACTCTAAAATGAATAAAACATTTCAAATTATTGGTGCAGGAAAAGATAAACTATTAGCAAACTATTTTAATAAACCACACTTGACTGAAATTGACCAATATGTTCACTACTAGTCAAAAGTAGTATAACACCCAGGGATTTATGTTTGTGTAGAAATTCACCAAGGTGGCATTAAATTGATTAGAATATACTGTATATGGAAGACATTACAAATGTTGCAAATGTCTATCATAGTTGGAAATGACTGATTTATAAATAATGCGGTCAAAATTAACACGTTTAACACACATGATTAATTAAAAATCCTTAATGCCATTTAGTTTTTGACACTGTAAACGCACATTATCGTTTTTCATCTGAAAACATCCACAGTGCATGCCTTATTTGCAACATCATTGTTTGAGCGCTGTACCAGCAATTTCCAATAACGTTTTTCCAGTAGTTTCTAATGCTTGACTTGTGCGGTAGACGTGCAGAGCGCTTCACTGGTAGTTTTCTTTTAGTAGAGCAATATAGAGTTTGCATTCATGTTGTGAATCCTGTTTTCACTTAATTTACCTGCCACTTCTTGCTGAACCCTGCCCAACTGTGTGTTATACACAAATTGAGCGACAACCTGAATGTCTTACATACCTGCAAACTAGTCGCTTTTCGGCAAAAATCGCAGTTTTGAATGGGAAAATGTCATCCACATGAATCGTGTAGATCAGAAGAGTTTTTATTGGGGGGGGGGGGTACAATTTCCCCTAAACACAAGTTTTAAAAACCTGCTGCGGTTTTCACATCTTTGTTGATATATCACGCGAGTCAATTGGCCTGTCACAGTCAAGATAACGGCAGCGTCTTTGAAAATCCCCTGGCTGCAGCTTCAACTTTTCACGCTACCACTACCGGGCAGAGGCCGTTTATGGATACTAGGGATGGGCCGATACCACTTTTTATGGAACGAGTACAAGTAAAGAGCATTTCATTTTGGGTACTTGCCGATACAAGTACCGATACGAGTACTTTTAAGAACTATGCCAAATGTCACATTTATAAAGCTAAAATCT
>JACXGM010004195.1:22971-38937 GCA_016801145.1 Umbra pygmaea | reverse complement strand
ACGCAAGGCTGACCTTCTAGACTCAAATATAGATAGATAATTACACATAACCAGTTCGTGATTTTATCGATCAGCCGCAATTAAGTCATATCATCTTGTCGTTAGATAAAGTTAGCTTTAACTACCTGCCTAGTTAACTGTTTAATTCTAAATATAAGTAACGTAGCTACGCTAGTTAGCAGCTAACTAGCTCGTAAAATACCTGCAACGTTATTATACATACATATAGCTCTGTAATAGACATAGCTATCTCGTCGTTCTACAGGTTAATTTCTTAAATCTGTTTGGGTTCACGTTAACTAGTTAACTAACGCTAATGACCTAACATTATTAGACAATGGCACACGGGTTACTTGGCTGTAATCGCTGAACGGCTTACCACCATCATCAGATGACGTTCACTAGCGTAGCACGAATGGTTAATACTAGTTTAGCAGACACGATAGCTTGGCTAAATAGTACCCAATGAGTTAAGTGTATTCACAGATCTAGCTAGTTATTTCCAAAATGTACTTACCATCATCATTTAAATTAAGTCTCCGAAACGAGTGGGAATCCTTGCTAATCGATAATAAATGCAGCTAACAACAGGCGGCTGCTGTGCTGGCAAACCACAGTTTACATTAGTACACGTCAGAAGAACAACTGACCATCAGCCACGCCCACAAGGGAACTGGTCACGAATTGGATTTCAAAAGGGGTTTCCCAACAGATCGTGAGATGGTGAACTCTCGCCCTTTAAATGAGGGTGGATGTCCTGAAACGCGGAACGCTTTATTGAGATGTAGTTACTTCCAGATTGGATATTCGGCACTTGAAATCTCAATAGCTCTTTAACACAACGTTCAATTGATATATTTTTTGTCTGACTTCGATGTAAAATGTCTGTACAACGTTACACAGTCTTTATTTCATATTTTTTTTACACCAAGCAGACATATTCAGAGTCACTGACTCTCTATGGACACCAAACTCAGAAATATTCCGAGTTTGGTGTCCATAGAGAGTCAGGACACCCATTTAACATCCCATCGAAAGACAGGCACCCTATGCAGGGCAGATATCACCATTAGTACCCTGGGGAATTGGGGAAAGACCCTCCAACACCACTTCCAGCAGCACTGGTCTCCCATTCAGGGACTAACCAAACCCGACCCTGCTTAGCTTTGGAAGCATACCAGCAGTGCAACACAGGGCTCTATACTGATGGCTTAAATTTACATTATTTGAAACAACAATTAATAATGTAAGAATAAAAAGAGGCTGGACAATGTTGCACTATCTTGTCCTCATCTGATTAACATAATGTGCATGTTTTCTCTGTTGTCCATTCTAGGTAATTTGCTATGAGGTTGCCGACTGTAAATGGACTGCATATATATAGCACATTTTTCTGACTAACAATGGTCACCAAAGCACTTTACAGAGCCTCACATTCACCCATTCATTCACACATTAAACACCGGTGTCAGCCATGCAAGGCGCCAGCCAGCTCGTCGGGAGCAACTGGGGTAAGGTGTCTTGCTCATGGACACCTCGACACTTGGTCAGGAGGACCCGGGGATCGAACCACCAACTTTCCAGTTGCTAGACAACCCACTTGACCCACTGAGCCACTACCGACTGTAGCTGCCATGCAAGAAGAACTGACTCCATAGATGTCTAATGAGCACATACCATCTATGGAGTTCAGTTCTCATTACTAAACACTCATTTTCAGCAGATCAAGATGCACGCAGCATCTGGTATGCAGTGATGTCAAAAGGATCCAGCTGTGTTACCTTACTGAAAATGAACTAAAAGTGAAAGTCACTTAGTAAAATATTACTGTAAAAAACAACATTATTTTAAATAAAACAATTTAAAAAAAAAAGATGGCACAGTTTTCCTATATTTATTTATTTGCAGATGGCCAGGAGTTCAATTATAAACAATTAGTTTTGACATTGATTTAAAAAAGTAGGCATCAGAAATAAGAATGATTTGGTAGGCACTGTTTTAAATGACCTTTAAAAGACTAATTAGTATCCCCTCCCATTTTATCTCTCCTCCCAATATGTCATTTCCCCTTTAAGCATTGTGGGAAACCCCTCTCAGGTGCAGGATGGTCATAGATCTATCACATGCTTCCTCCAAGCATGTGTCACTAAGCCGTCAATACCTATCACACTGCTCTTTCAACACAAAAACCTTAAGTCTGTAGATATGTGGAAGGAATTACACATTCACAAACTATACAACAGTGCACACCTAGAAGCGAGTGGACCCTGAGCTGCCGAGGAACCACTCCACTCCCTTTTACACCACCAGTCTGCAGCCCCCCTACTCTCACCCCCTCCCCCTTTTCATCTGCCTTTCCCAGGACAGTAGCAGCAGCAGCAGTAGGACAAGGAACAACATCCCCAGAGATGAGGAGGAAAGAACCAAGACATCTTTTAACACCAGGAGCGAGCGGGCGGGCCACAGAGGAGTACCTTGTTGTCCTTTGTGTCATAGGCTTCAGTGTGTACCTGTTTGCTCTCAGATGGTCCTTCCTTCGCTCATACAGGTAATACAAAGACATACAGAGAGGCTGCTGTGGTCGGAGCCAACAATGGACAAGGGACAGCAGCACCAGCAACAGCACTAACAACAGCACCAGCACCAACCAAAAGACCGGAAACCATGATGACCAGCCTGGAATTCAGCAGGCCGGTTCTCCAGGGTAGTAGAGGCTTCGTGCCGGCCATTATAAACTGTCTGGCTAACACCCCAGGGCTTGCAGAATCATTAAAGGTCAGTTTAAAAATGCACATTTACTGGAAGACTTTGGTCAACCTTCAATGACTCCCAGAACTCACACCCAATCAACAAATTTAAAGCATTTCCACTATCTGAAACTGAAAACAAAGTAGTCACTGTTAACTTACACAATGAATGCATCCAGGAACACGATATAGAGACATGGTTAAAATAAACAGCCAGGAGGGTACTGGATGAAGACCAGATCTGGACCAGGGCATTAAAATGGCTGGTTCAGTTAATACCAGATTCAAAAGGGGTGGGTGGAGTCCTTCGCCTTGAAAACCCCGAAACGAGCATTGAGGAGCTCACCCAGGCTGTGCGCTCCCTCAACAAACATAAAGCACCTGGACAGATCGGGATCCTGGGAGAGTTCTACCAGACCTTTTGGGATCTCTACAAAGATAACGCGGTGGAGGTCTTCCAAGCCATATACAGGGAGAGACGGTTGGGTGAGTCCAAGCGACAGAGCAAAATCACTGTTATTCCCAAGAAGGGGGACCTAAAGGACCTCCGAAATTGGCGCCAAATAAACCTCCTATCCAGTGACTATGAAATATTAACAAAATCACTAACCACACGTTTCCAGCCCCATCTCCCCTCACTAATCGCAGCAGACCAGACATGCAGCATTCCCGGGAGGTCAATAAATGACAACCTGCTCCTGGTGAGAGATCTCATCCTACACTCCCAGGAGCAGAGGTCCCCCTTGGGCTTTATAAGTCTGGATCAGGAGAAGGCCTTTGACAGGGTCAGCCATGGCAGAGGGCGCTGAAGACAATATAATTCCCCCAACATCTCATCAACTGGACCGACCTCTGCTATCAAAACATCAACATCAGTATACTGCTAATTAACACACTGACAGATCCATTCCCCATCAGATCAGGTGTACAACAAGGGTGCCCCCTAGCCCCTCTGCTATACGTCATCTACCTGGAGCGTTTCTTGGAAAAGATCAAAACCTCCCCAGGTATCTAGGGCTAAAAGCTGCTGGGAGCCAGTGAAGAGAGGCTTAAGGTGGTGGTGTACATGGACAACATTACCATCATTGGCACAGATAGCTGCTCCATTAACACCGCAACAAAGGTGGTGGAGGACTATGCAGCCACTGGCGCCCTGGTGGGCAACCGGGGTAAGAGTGAATTGTTTTTAACACCACACTGGCATGAGAATCTCACCACCTATTTTCCTGTTAAAACAGACAACATCAACCTGCTTGGGATCACCTTTCAGAGGGACGGAGAAGGATAAACCAGCTGGGCGGAGACCATCTGCCACGTCCAAAAGAAGATCTGCAAGTGGAGTGTACAGTCCCTCACAATGACGGGTAAGACCCTGATTCTGAAGGAAATTGTTTTCCCCATTCTCTTGTACCCAGGCAGGGTGTTTCCCACAGACACGAAAACCAGTAAGAAGATCGAACATCTGATTCTCACCTTTGTCTGGGGCAGCCAGGTGGAGCGACTCAAGCGCAGCACCTCAGACCCGCTGGAAGTAATTTTAGAGTTTAATGATACTATGTTACACAGGCTCTGTATTCTGCAGACCACTCTACCTCTGTCTCCTTTTAAAAACTCACCCTCCCCTCCATGAAGTACAGCTGAACTGACGGTGCGTACTGCACAGCGAACTCCAAAAACCAGCAGTGAATAAATTAGGCCTATCTAAATATCTGTGTGAATGTCTGCATTTAAACTAAAATGTTATTTATATAGTCAGCAGCAGCCTTAAGCATCTGGTGGCCCGTTTCAATAATATATATATATATAATAAAAGGTGAAGGTAAACACATAAACTATCGATAGTATACTTCAGATCGCTTAAGTCGTTCGCTGGGGCGGTAAACATCGCCATGGTAACCGCAAGTTAGTATTTCTCCGGAAGATCGCAAATATTAAGGTTGATTTCATACCTTGTGGCTTTTATAGGAGACTAATAGGTTTTTGCCGGTCTGTTGGGGCCCCCTTTGGATGGCGGGGCCTGTTTCAATTGAAACGGGTGAAACATAAGTAAGGACGCATCTGTATATAGTGCAACCAATGTAAATGATATATTATTAGCAATACATGCATAATCAAAATGTCTGTTAAAACAAGGAGCTAGATGCACCAGGATCGGTTGTCTAGATGACAATGTATGTTTAGATTAAGCGCTCATAAACCGCATAATGGCCAAAAAAAGGCCTAAGTGCCATAAAGCAACAAATAATGCAAAATTGTAATTTTCCGACAATATCAGACAAATTCTAAAAATGTACAGACTATTTGTTTCTTTTTAATAGGCATACATGAATCACAATCATACTAGGCTAAATAGAGGCTACCATCTCAGTTGGAGAAATCATGCTGGTCCTCGGGTGTTTGGCGTTGGATTGAAAAAAATCAGAAATTCTCTTTTCAGACATTGCTAACTAGTAGTGCTGATATAGTAGTAGTTGTGCAACTTGTGTGGGCCCGGGCCGTGAATGTGCGTGCTGCATACGCTCAATCATAATCACGTGATTTGCATCAAGACAAATCTGATTGGCCAAAACACAATGAAGATAAATTAAATAATTTTTAATTAAATAATTTCTAAAATTTTATAATTATCTTTATCCAACACCCCAGACATAACATTCAAAATGTTGTGGAACAGAAACAACAACCAGAGATATTTAAAGCTACAATTTTATTGTCATCGCAGTTTGCCAACAGTTTGCCAACTACTTCCCACACCTCTGCAGCACCCTGTACAAAACCTGTGAGAGTGGGGGGAAGGGGGTCCCAGACATACTCAACTTTATTTTACCAGGCAATTTAACTGAGAACAGCTTCGCATTTACAGCAAAAGCCTGGGGAGAAGTTGGGGGAAGGAATGGAATGAAAGAGCCAATTGAAAGCTGGGTATAATTAGGTTGCCATGATGGTATTAAGGCCAGATTGGAAATTAGTACAGGACATCAACAGGGGTTAACACCCCTACTCTTACAAATAGTGCCATGGGATTTATTGTGACCACAGAGAGTAATGACACATTTATCATCACATCCGAATTACAGCACCCTTCACAGGGCAGATGAAGGGAGCCCTCTACTGGCCCTCCAACACCACTTACAACAGCATTGGTCTCCCGTCCAGGGACTAACCAGGCCAAGCCCTGCTTAGCTTTGGAAACAAACCAGCTTCTGAAGCTGGCTTGGCTTACCCAGACTCTGTGGTTTGATGACTGTGCAAATACATCTAGGACAAGGTGCTTTTTATCTATACATTTGCCTATGTTTATTTTTCAAGAAAGTTGTGTGAATTGATGCAAATATGTTGACAAACATCACCTTTTCCAGATGAGACTTGCACGATTATCAAAACACAGAGGCACTGTAATCCTAATTGAAACACAGACATAGTTTCAGGTAAATCTGCATATTTCCTGGAATAGCACAAAGAACCAGTATCAGTTCATCTATGTGGGGATGCAGTTAATTGAATAAAGTTCAGCACCATTGTTTGAAACACAGTACCAACTTAGTGTCATTGGATAATAACTTCCTGATTGGCATATGTTCTGTCTAGAAAAATTTGCAATGACTTTTTCTGCTCACTAGCCACTTTCTGACTTTTCCGTGGGATTTTTGCAGTTCCTATAATCCTTTTTTTCTTGTGTTCCAACTGGACCAATTTGGGGATTATTAAGTTTCTTGGACTGCAGTTCCTGTAACTCTTTCAGCTCCTACTTCAGAGCAGGGTCTTTCAATTTTCCCTTTTCCTAGGTCTTCGTTGATTGGTCCAATTTGTAAGGCACGTCCGTCGTTTTGTTTGCTTGTTGCGCTTTGCCATTTCTATCTTCTTCCATCATATTACACTGGAGCCTCCGTCTACTGTGTTTCTCTGTTAAGTACTCCAGCTTAGTCTTTAAACGCCGCCGTTCAAATTCCATTATGAGGACATATCAACACAACACTCTTTTTTGAATTGTATTGGACGTCGTTTTTAGCCCCGTAATCTGAACAAACAGCAAACAGCTGTTGGAACCCAGCACTACTTGGGCTGAAAACAACCAGATCATCCGCATACATAGGATGATTTATACACTTATCTCCAATCATACACCCAGTGTTACTATAAAATTCAACTGTGAAATGTAGTTGTATGTGGCACTACGCTAAAGTCTAGTGACGACGCTATAAAATGCAGTTGCGGTGCTTGTGTCACTCCCTTACCCCTCCTAGCAGTTCCTATGGCCACTTGATCAGTGCGAATGCAAATAGCAAAACCGGTTTTGGAGGAGAGTAGTTAGTAGAACTGTTTAGAAGTGGACTGTTCCTATAACTACGTTCCTGTAACTACTTGGTCGGAAAGTGGCTATTGACTCTTTGCATTAGGGCCCCCAGGGGTGAGTCCTCAGCCCACTAATTTAATTTCTGTTCACTAAAGATTTGTGGCTCTGCATGAAACCAACTCAATCATCAGGTTCTCAGATGACACCAGGGTTGTAGCCCTGGGCTGAACAATGAAAAGTACAGGGAGGAGATAAGCAAAGTGGCATTGTGACGCCAGGACAACCATCTCCCTCAACGTCAGCAAAACTAAATAGATGATTGTTGACTATGGAAAGCGGATGAGGAAACATACCTTGATACACATCAATGAAGCCACATTAGAGACAATCAGCAGTTATGTTTTACTGCATCCGCTTTAACCAAGGTCTTTTTAATACCACTGATGCACAAACAATCTAGCAGATCATCAAATAAAACACTTAGAGCTTAAGGTGCCCCATTGAAGGGAACCTTGTGGTCCAATGTTGGTAGCTTAGACTGCTACACCAAAATCTGACACAGACACTATATAAACAAAAGTATGTGTACATCCCTACTAATGGTGGAGGAGGGCTAATGGTCTGGGGCTGATTTTCAGGGTCTGGGCTAGGCCTCTTAGTTCCAGTGTAGGGTCATATTAATGCTAGAGTAGGGGCCTCGTCGCGGTGGGCCGGCAGAGCAGGGGCCTTGTCTCGGTGGGCCGGCAGAGGGACATCAGCAGCCTGGGCAACGTCTAATGGAGGCAGCATTAGCTGGATGTTGCCTGTGGCAGGTGGAATGTCTGTACACACCCACCATGGCTCACTGGCGGGTGTACATGGTGCCACACAGGCCCCTGGTCTGGATAATGCTGCCTGCCCTGGCTGCTCATCCATGGGTACCGCGGCCTGTTTACCAGGCCCATAGCTCCCCCCAAAAATTTTCTTGGGGGGACCCCAGTTCTCCTCCTCATACTCCTCTTGGTCTGAGGTATATGTGCCAAAATCCTCCTCCTCCGATTCCTCTAGGTCAGAATCAGAATCCCACATGGAGGCGAGATAGTACTGCTCCACAGGCTTCACCCTCTCCATGGTGGGGGAAATGAGGAGGTGAACTCCAACATAAAGTCTGCCCAGAGACAAGGAACAGCGCTCCGCTTCGGGTCTTGTCCCCTTGTTTGTTGGAAGGTACATCCAGGGCTCCGTCTTGGTGGTAGGAGAAGTTGGCACTAAATACTCCCCACAGGGCCACATAGGGGGGCTGTAGCCGAAGGCCCGGCAGAGCCTCTGGTATTCCTGGTCCGGAGTCTCACTCTCATTGTAAACTTTTGAAACAGTGATGCAAAGTTGGTTTGGAGAAGGCCTTGTACCCTTTTGACATTTTTATGTTTGGTGATAGTATCATTTCTGATGCTCCCAGACAGCTCTCTTGTCAAAGCAAAGCAAAATTGGCATAAATGTTTTTTATTTCTTCATTTCAAACTGACTGGACTTAAAGGGGGTGCCACTTATATACACACTGAAATATTTAAAAAATATACTTTTTTCTCCCATTTCTTTTTATATTTTATTGCCTGTGCATCTAAACAATCAGTACATTGTTTAGATGCTTAATTTCCCAAAGGTCAATTCAGTGTACTGGCTAAGAATTTTTATAGTGAGGAATGTGTTTGTTTTATTACAAACATTGATACTGAAGTGTTATTCAAAAGTACATTTGTGTTGGCAAGTTTGTTGCACATACAACACATGGTAGTCAGCTTGAGTAACGCATTTTGTTTTTGTTCGATGGACTACATAAGAAAAAACTTCTGACCAACTACAATTTCCAATTGCCTCCCATTCAAACCTGTCTACAACCGGGGCTGGTTGAAATTTAAATTAAGAAGTTAGCTACTCACTATCTGATGCCGCCATCTTTCAATCCAATACTTGTTGGGATATCGGGTGCACACATTCTGAGTACAGGGAAGACTCAAAAATAGACGTAATGATGAGATGGTTGTCTCTTTGCTCTAACAACAATAGTCTTAGTCCTAATGGTGGGAAGACAGGCCTGTATCTTTAGGCCCATGGAATTTTGATGGGTTTATTTTGGACAGAGTTCTAGGACAGATAATTCACACTTTGCATCTTCCTCCATGGGAACAAGCACAAGAGCTGTAGCATGTAAAATGAATGATAATATTTGTAACACCCCAAATGAGTTGCAATTAGGGGGGAAAAATGCAGATTCTCAGACAGAGTTAGAGCCAACTTTTAACAATGCAGTATGGGAGATGTGCAATTAACTAAATAATATTTACTTAGTTTGATTTTGGGCTCTGAAATATGTCGTTATATGTGCATCATTTATAATTAGAATCTCTAATACCTTAGTTAGCCATGAAATGCTAAGAAAGGCACAAATCGGCACATACATGACATAGTAATAAACATTTGATTTTGGGCTGTGAAAGATGCTGTTTATATGTGCACAAATCGGCACACAGGCCTTCATAAGGCACACAGGCCTTCATAAGGCACACAGGCCTGCATAAGGCACACAGGCCTGCATAAGGCACACAGGCCTTCATAAGGCACACAGGCATTCATAAGGCACACAGGCATTCATAAGGCACACAGGCCTTCATAAGGCACACAGGCCTTCATAAGGCACACAGGCCTTCATAAGGCACACAGGCCTTCATAAGGCACACAGGCCTTCATAAGGCACACAGGCCTTCATAACATAGCTTCACAATTTTCACTGACCGTTTTTAAATAAAAAATGCCAGTTTTATAACCAGTTGCCAATATGCTACAGATAAAACACTATTAATGTAAACACTTTTCTAATAACCTATTCCAATTAAATTTCTAATTGTAACATATGATTGTGTGTGTTGTGTTTGTGCATGATGTGTGTGTGGGGATTTCGAGCTGACAAATGCACTCATAGACTAAAGCATCTTTATTTAAAAATAAACAAGGGGACATGATCCTTGACTCAGACCGATTATTTATGTTAACAAACTATACCGCCATACATACTGGGGGTATTTCAGAACGGGTTTTGCTAAAAATTCAGAGTTACCACCTGTTCTAACAGCTTAGAGTCAGTCAACCCAGAGTTGTGGTATCAACTGAGTGTGTTAACCCTGCTTTCGAATTAACCCAACATACAAACCCAGATTTTACATCAATTCCCATGTTTCCCCAAAAGGTGGCGCTAAGTCAATATGAGTGCACAAGTGGAAATCAAATGACTAACAAAAAAAATACCTCTTCATATTTTTCTCAGAGTCGGACTGCAGATGAAAAAGACTATTTTTGCCTGGTAGATTGATTGAATGAATAAGAGTACAAAACAGATGAGACATGCTCCTGGGCTGAAACGTTTAATACAGATTTAAAAAAGAAATATAAACTAGATGGTTCACACTCTGAATTTCTATTGCCTTTAGGTTATGTTATATGAGACTGTGTATAATGGATGACAAAAATGACTTTTCCTGTTTGAATTGGTAATGGTTTATAATATCAATAAGGCACCTCAGGGTTAGTGATATATGGCAATATGCCATGACTAGGGGCTGTATCCAGGATGTATGCATTGTGTTGTTCATAAGAACAGCTCTTAACCATGCTAACGCTTACACTGCCTTTAAACCATTATTTAATGTCAATAGCCTCACTTTTACACCAAAACTTAATCTAACACCATTGTTTAACCTCAAACCTACTGTAACCAGTAATACCTAAACCTAAAAGTTAACCCAGTTCTAACACTATTCCCAATTATACTTTATTCTCCCTAAACCTAATATCTGACCCAGAAATACTTAGTGGGGACCTGCCAAAAGACCTTGTGGGGATCTATTGTTTAGGTTTAACAAATTGTTGTTCTTATGAACATGGATCACAAACACACAGGTTTGTTCTATCCTAATTGGAATAAGAAAAAACATAAATACTTGTTTTCTTTCCCCTGACACTCGACCTTACATTACACTAAAGTAAACCTATACCCTAAAATGGAATGCATAAACCTAAAAGTCAACGATAGTTTAGCATTTACACAAATTGTTTATTTTACCCTGAATCTAACGCCAAAACTGGACATATCCTTTCTCATAGTCAAACAAACCGTGTAACGATTACTTACGTTTCAATATTTTTGAGGGGACTTACTGGTCCAAATTGCTAGGCATGGATCACACAGACAAACACATAAAACAGAACTCTATCATATCGAGTGGATTTTAGTTTAATATTAGGAAGTTAATGGAAATGTATATATAGGATATGTGGCTTTCTGCCACACCACTGTCACTTAACAATTTCAATTAAACATATGTGTTTGGACACATTTGACTAATGAATTGCATGTTGTCAGTATAATTGTCACAATATCATTTGCGCATGCCTTGAGAGAGAGTGCGAGGGAAAGAGTGCAAGCGAGACAGGGAACGAGAACGCGACACCGGTGTGCACACTAGAATGCACATTTTCACGCAGAAGAATATGCTGCTTTTGACAGAGCAAGAGGCTGGCATTTATGCGCGGGACTGCGCACCACTCCACAACGCGGAGACTTAATCAATAATTCTGCTTTTCTATTTGAACATTTGGAAGGTAAGGTATTTTACATTGTAAAAGTGGACTCACATTGTGGTATTTAGTGTGTTTCATTTAGTTTACATATCCAGGAGTGCCAAAATGGGATTTGAAAGAGCCTTTGTATGGGACAAATCGCATGCAGGGGAAGGTGACAGAATGCGCGTTTCTAAGTATTCATTAAAATGCTGCAGTAGCCTATTTTGGAAATGTGTATTGCGGTGTTGTAAAAAGCCTTAGAGTAGACTATAGGATAATTTATTTCAGAAGGAGCACATATCGCATTATTAGGCTACTTTGTGTAAATGACATGGGAGAACACAACCTGTGCGGTCTATAGTCAGTGGTTATGTTTTAAAATATTTTTCTGCAGGGGCAGCTCGGGACCAGAATTTGTCTCGGCATTTCAAACACACTCACCAATTATTTTGCTTGAGACTCCCACAACCGATATTTCCCCCCCTTGAGGCAGGCGGGGGTAGGTAACAGTTACCTGTAAGCAGAATATTTTTGATAAAATCTATCATTCCTCAATTGTGACTTTTTTTCTGTGTCTTTGTACACTGTCCTAGATTTTCTGTTTGTATGAGATATTTGAGGATTTTCAAAGTTTTTACCGTCCAGTACACTCAACTTAATAATACAGTATGTAGTATTCAGTATAGGAAATGGCTTAATTCTCATATCATAAAATGTGCTTAGTATAAATATCAATATGTAGCCTATGTCTTTCTTGAAACATGTAAATAACACATTGTATGTCTAAGCATACAGCCGTATGCAAAAGTTTAGGCACCCCTGACAATTTCCATGATTTTCATTTATAAATAATTGGGTGCATAAATACCAGAATAGATTTTGAGCAGTGATTTGGGTTGTTGTCTTGTTGAAATATCCAGCCCAGGCATAACTTCACCTTTGTAACTGATTCCTCTACATTATTCTCAAGTATATGGTGATATTGAGTTTCCCAGTTACGGCACTGGCCACACAGCCCCACAGCATGATGGAACCTCCACCAAATTTTACTGTGGGTAGCAAGTGTTTGTCTTGGAACGCTGTGTTTTTTTGCCGCCATGTATAACACCCCATGTCATGACCAAATATCTCCATCTTTGTTTCATCAGTCCTCAGCACCTTCTTTCAAAATGAAGCCGGCTTGTCCAAATGTGTGTTTGCATACCTCAAGCAACTCTGTTTGTGGTGTGTGTGCAGAAAAGGCTTATTTTCCGCATTACTCTCTTGTACAGCTTCTCCTTGTGCAAAGTGTGCTGAATTGTTGAACAATGCACAGTGACACCATTTGCAGCAAGATGATGTTGTAGGTCTTTGGAGGTGGTCTGTGGGCTGTTTTTGACCGTTCTTACCATCCTTCGCCTTTGCCTCTCCGATATTTTACTTGGTCGGCCACTTCTGGCCTTAACAAGAACTGTGCCTGTGGTCTTCCATTTTCTCACAGTAGACACTAACAGTTTAAATCTCTGTGATTGCTTTTTGTAGCTTTCCCCTAAACCATAATGTTGAACAATCTTTATTTTCAGATTTGTTTTGAGGCCCCCATGTTGCCACTCTTCAGAGGAAAGTCAACGAGAACAACAACTTGCAATTGGCCACCTTAAATACATTTTCACATGATTGGATGCACCTGTTTATGAAGTTCAAGGCTTAATGAGCTCACCAAACAAATTGTGTGTTCCCATTAATCAGTGATAGGTAGTTTCAGGTATTCAAATTAAGAAAATGACAAGGGTGCCCAAATTTATGAACCTGTCTAATTTCGTTTTGATGCATATTGCACATTTTCTGTTAATCCAATGAACCTCATTTCACTACCGAAATATTACTGTGTCCTTCAGTTATTTGATAGATCAAAATTAAATTGCTGATCCAAACACCCAATATATTTATAAATGAAAATCATGGAAATTGTCAGGGGTGCCTAAACGTTTGCATATGACTGTATGTATCTTCTAAACACAGAGCCACAATTCAAGTTTCGAAAATAAACTTTATGTCATGCTTTTTATTACATACAAATAAATTAGGTATTAAAATGTTTAACAAGAAAAACTAGAAAAATGGATTTCTATGTGAACAACATATTTTTGTGTATTTATTTTTACAGTGTGTGTATATATATTTGTGTCTAGGTCTGTACCCCCTATGTGTCTAAGTTTGTGTTTGTAGAACTGGCAAGTAATTGATTTCACACTGGTTAGGCACACTGAAAACTGCCTTTTGTGCTCTCATCAAAAAGGATTTCATAGTCATTAGTCAGGATATAAGCCATCCCAAAGAAGAACACTCACCAGTCAAGTAAATAAATACGATCACATTTAAGCTGACAACTCTGCATGTTTGTGGATCACCAACTATTTCTTTCACACAGAAATAAAAAACAGTATAGCTACTTTTTCAGTGCTTAGAAGGACATGACATGTCTATTCACTAGCCATTTAATGACCCTTTCTGGAATAACTTTAGTTAAAAAATAGACATTTAATAAAGCTGGGTATATTACTGACATCATTGTTAGTCTCAGTGTTGTACCCAACTAGTTTGTTATTAGTTTTAATGAGTTAGGCTATTGAAGAATGTTTAATATGATGCATTTCAATGATAAGCCATACGCCCAAAGATTTACATTGATAGCTCAATCTTTCAGAAGGCTTTTTCAGAATGGAATAAAATCCCCATTTCATTCTATTATGCTATGGTTGGTGTTTGCTGTCTCTTCATTGAGAAGGGCCTCTATGTTTAGAATAACATTAACTTTATTTTTCCATTATTTCCATTTGAATATTATTACAGTGCATTGGTGATAATTAAACCAACATATATTGGTGTTGACATCATACAAGCATCATGATTATTTTATTTAACTAATTTACTGTGTGAAATCCACATTCAAATACTATTTGACCCATTATTTGGCTGAAGTTACATTACCTTCGTCATGTATTGTACAAACCGATAACTAACCAAGTGAGTAGGGCTTGGGTTCTACACCTTACAGTCAGCCAATCAGGGGTGTGCTTTTAAATCTCTTCAAATTTGTTTTCTAACATAAATAGAACATTTCAAGGGCTGTTCAAAGATTTTGTTTTCATTAACCCAGCACACTCAGTTATTGTAAATATACAGAGTAGATTTAAAAATGTAATTACAAAGACTACATACAGTGCCTTGCGAAAGTATTCGGCCCCCTTGAACATTTCAACCTTTTGCCACATTTCAGGCTTCAAACATAAAGATAGAAAACTGTAATTTTTTTTGAACAATCAACAACAAGTTGGACACAATCATGAAGTGGAACGAAATATATTGAATATTTCAAACTTTTTTAACAAATAAAAAACGGACAAATTGGGCGAGCAAAATTATTCAGCCCCCTTTACTTTCAGTGCAGCAAACTCTTTCCAGAAGTTCAGTGAGGATCTCTGAATGATCCAATGTTGACCTAAATGACTAATGATGATAAATAGAATCCACCTTTGTGTAATTAAGTCTCTGTATAAATGCACATTCTCTGTGATAGTCTTAGAGGTCCGTTGAAAGCACAGAGAGCATCATGAAGAACAAGGAACACACCAGGCAGGTCCGAGATACTGTTGTGGAGAAGTTTAAAGCCGGATTTGCATACAGAAAGATTTCCCAAGCTTTGAACATCCCAAGGAGCACTGTGCAAGCGATAATATTGAAATGGAAGGAGTATCAGACCACTGCAAATCTACCAAGACCCGGCCGTCCCTATAAACTTTCAGCTCATACAAGGAGAAGACTGATCAGAGATGCAGCCAAGAGGCCCATGATCACTCTGGATGAACTGCAGAAATCTACAGCTGAGGTGGGCGAGTCTGTCCATAGGACAACAATCAGTCGTATACTGCACAAATCTGGCCTTTATGGAAGAGTGGCAAGAGGAAAGCCATTTCTGAAAGATATCCATAAAAAGTGTTGTTTAAAGTTTGCCACAAGCCACCTGGGAGACACACCAAACATGTGGAAGAAGGTGCTCTGGTCAGATGAAACCAAAATCGAACATTTTGGCAACAATGCAAAACATTATGGTTGGCGTAAAACAACACAGCTCATCACCCTGAACACATCATCCCCACTGTCAAACATGGTGGTGGCAGCATCATGGTTTGGGCCTGCTTTTCTTCAGCAGGGACAGGGAAGATGGCTAAAATTGATGGGAAGATGGATGGAGCCAAATACAGGACCATTCTGGAAGAAAACCTGATGGAGTCTGCAAAAGACCTGAGACTGGGACGGAGATTTGTCTTCCAACAAGACAATGATCCA
>JACXGM010004195.1:0-22871 GCA_016801145.1 Umbra pygmaea | reverse complement strand
GAAGCAAAATCTACAATGGAATGGTTCACAAATAAACATATCCAGGTGTTAGAATGGCCAAGTCAACGTCCAGACCTGAATCTAATCAAGAATTTGTGGAAAGAATTGAAAACTGCTGTTCACAAATGCTCTCCATCCAACCTCACTGAGCTCGAGCTGTTTTGCAAGGAGGAATGGGCAATAATTTCAGTCTCTCGATGTGCAAAACTGATAGAGACATACCCCAAGCGACTTTGCAGCAAAAGGTGGCGCTACAAAGTATTAACTTAAGGGGGCTGAATAATTTTGCACACCCAATTTGTCAGTTTTTTATTTGTTAAAAAAGTTTAAAATATCCAATAAATTTCGTTCCACTTCATGATTGTGTCATACTTGTTGTTGATTCTTCACAAAAAATTACAGTTTCATATCTTTATGTTTGAACCCTGAAATGTGGCAAAAGGTCGAAAAGTTCAAGGGGGCCGAATACTTTCGCAAGGCACTGTATGGAGTTTAACTATATATTAGAGAATAGATCGATAAACTGAACAGCTCAAGTAAGTACAATAATAAACTTAAATACAGACACAAGCTGAACTGTTTTTGACTAGATTTAACAGCTATGGCCACAAGGGCCTTTTTGTAGCTTGTAAGAAGCATTTTAGAATAAGGAATGTAGCAGTTTAGCATTATTTAATTAAATTAAGTGTCCAATGATAGTCCTAGGTATTAAATCTGCATTATGTAACTTTTTCGAAAAATACTACAATAAATAAAATGACAAGGTTTTAGGACTAGTACATGTCAGAAACTACCATATTGGATACAGAGGTTAAAAACATCAACTTAAAAAAAAAAATACGGACAAATAATAGAATAGCAAAATCGATATTTCATTATATCTAACTATATATATATAATTTTACATATATTTTTTAAATATTTTCATAGTGCAGCTTTAAAAGATATTAGTCTGTAAACATCTACCTGTATAATGCTGATTGCTGACTCATCCTATATTAACATTTTTGGCAAACAAATTATGATGTTGTTGTGAAATGCAGATTACACATTCTTAAGATAAATTAACATGTTTAATAAAACAATTTAACTGGAAACAGTGGAATGTTCCATTAATATTAGGCAATGTTTAAGTTTAGCTAAATTTATTCACCTTCCTACAGCAATGTTTACCTTCCGAAGAAGAACATATATCTAGCTATTTACGTGTAAAGTTACTCTATATATACTTTATAAACTCTTCCAAGTTAGGGCTACTGAAGGAAAACAAAATTTAAAAACACATTCTCAAACATTAAACTGAATGCACACTTAGATAATTGAGCATATTCTTCGGCTATCTGTAGAAATGTCAGGACAGATAACATCTTGCATATAAATGTTTTGCCTGATAGATGCCCATATCTGGAGAGGCTTGAATTCCATGTGATATATTTGCACAATGTCTAGGGCATCAATCAAGATGTAACTGTGCTTTCTGTCAGACTGTCAGGAGAAGTACTCTAAAGCACCAACGCTAAAAAGTAACACCCAACCCATTTCTTCTTCTGCCCTACTTTTAACAATTAACATGTCTAAAGTGTATTTCAACAATTAAGACATTTAATATGGAGGACCAAGTCTGCCAAAATAATAAATAAATATATGCATTAATAAAAATATGTATAGATAAAAATATACATAAAAATATAAATTATACATTTATTAATCAATATTATTTCCCTATTTATTTCCGTGATCATTTATTTCTGTATTTATTTATTTTATATTAATTTGTTTCCATATTCTTTTATTTCTGTATTTATTTATTTCTGTATATAGGTATTTCTGTATTACCACATTTCCACATCCATATCCTGGTAATGAGGGCGCTGTCAATGAATGTATGTCACAGTGTCACCTTTTTCCCATTAGTTGATTGATATCAGAGTGTGGAGATTGACTTTATTTATGCCTAGATTGCTATGACTACTTTAGTAGGCTTCATAAATGGCTACATACAGGCTCTTGCCAGAGATTTGGGTCTTGGCGTGGAGGGTCTGGCTGAAAGTTTATTGTAGTAATCAAACTCTAATGACACAGAAGTTGACCCTGCAGTGTAGGAATTTGGATGAATTTTGATCATTTCCTTAATTTTTCGATATACAATTCCGTTAATGCCAGAGCAGTCAGACACCCTTCTCATACATTGCCAAAATGGATGGTGTGGAAAGTTATTTGTTAGTAGGACTGTCTGTTTGGGACATTGCATCTCTTTTTGGGGTTGGTGAAAGAATCCTATATCCTACAAACCAACCCCGTGTCGTAACCTTTGTTCCTCCTCAGCTGCGTTTTTTAAGTTCACAATCTGTTTCTTTCACCCACACTTGGCTTGATTGCTATGGTTGAACAATTAAGTTCCGCCCCCTCATTAGCTTAAGGATGTGGAAATACAGAAATATATGTATACAGAAATAAATAAATAAAGAAATAAATGATCACAGAAATAAATAAATAGGGAAATAATATTGATTAATAAATGTATCATTTTATATTTTTATGTATAAATAGTTTTATTAATGCATATATTTATTATTTATTTACTTCTTACTTTGGCAGACTTGGTCCTCCATAATTTAATGAGTCTGTATTTAAAATACTGTAGTTGTGAAAAATGTTTGGATCAGATTTATGTCATTTTCCAAAGCATTTCAGACAGTAAACGTCTTGCTTGTGTTATGTTTTTGTTCATACATCGTTTGTTCCTGTAATGATCCAGGATTGGTATGGCACAGTTGTGTTTACTTTTCCACGTGCATTTTCCACGTTGCCTTCATAGGGACAACAGATCATCACCCACAGGTGACAAGCCTGGCTGTGTCTGCGCTTGCATGCTTTCAGTAGAGCTTCTCAATTCTGACCCTCAAATACTCCTAGGTTTCACATTTTCATTCCAGTCCACAAAACTTATAAAAATACACTGTGCTAACAATAACAAAACATATTCATTTCAACATATTCAAAATAAACATTAGGCTGGTTATTTAGGTTGAGAATGCCACAAGGATTTGATTTAAATCCGGTAAAGGGAGTTTAACCGGTCAAGTTTAATAATTTTTCACTCTTCCTATTCATTGATCACTGGTTAGTTATGAATTCCCAATTTTTTATTTCTCACTGCACATTCAACCAGGAAGCCTATAGTGTATACATACTGTATATTGAAGGAAGTACACATTAGCCAACTATACAACCATAATTAAATTCACAGGCATCTGATCTGCACACAAGGAGTCTCGCAAGAACAACGTGATATGGTAATTGTGTCTGACTATTTACCTATCTACCCTGGGCAGCACTGTACAAATATGCATTGTCCCTCGCAGACCCACGTGCACAGTCGCAATGCCATGACCTGGATTCAGCCCCTGGCCACTGACACAGTTGAGTTGCAAGGCAGCAACTTAGACCTCATTGGGTCTTAATTAGGAAATTCCCCAAACTGGTGAACTCAACTGAACCCAACCAAGTATTTTACTTGATAGTTTTGATAGCTCTTACTGTAGAGTGTTCCCATGGCCACTAATACAGAGTGCATTAGCCGCATCATGTCTTCCAATGTGTGTGATTATTAGAGGCAGCAGGAAAGATGACGGTTATGGGAATTCTCCTGCTTCATGTTAAAGAGGAGAACAGGATTCATGGCAAAGGCCTTTGATTAGTGTAGAGCATAGGCAACCAGGCGGAGATTACTCTTATGGCATTGGGCCTAATCACTAGATTAGCCATGAGATAGCCTAGCCCGCCTATCCTATCTCCCTGATGCACACTTCTAATTAAAAAGTGCAGCCATGTGCCAGAATATGAGAGAAAACAACAATATTCCTCATTATCACCTTCTTAATGGGTTTTTTATGTACAGTAATTAACATTGACTCTTTTTTTTTCTTTTACTTCAATGCAGGATGAATCACTAAACAAAACACTGGAACTAAACAAAAAGAGCACATTTATAACCCTATTTTCTATAACTTCGAAAGCTAAACCTAACCGTTTACAACATTTAGCAGACACTTTTCCAGAGCAACTTACAAGAGCGAGTGAATAGAGTACATTTTGGTACTGACTCCTTGTAGGAACCCACAACCATGGTCATTTAAATGCCGTTCTCTGACCAATTGAATTACATGGGTTACCCTTATCCAAACCACTATTTGTAAACTCATACATCCATACAGTACAAACATCTAATCTTTGCTGTCTGTTGACTAATCTCACCCCCCCAGTCCACTTCTCTGACCACTGCTTTGTCTCTTTCGCTATTTTCCTCCCCTAAATTGTCTATCCCAACTCAGGACACCACCACAACACTCATTCCCTCTCCTCCATCCAGTCATCTCATATCTCCTAAATCCTTTTCCTAAATCTGCCTCTTCCACTCTACTCTCCTCAGTTTCCTACATCCTATGACTCTCACTGCACCGTTCCCTTCTTCTCTGTGATTACATGAAGAGGGCTTTGAGCAGCTGAGCCGAAATGGAGAAACACAAATCTCCAGACTACCCTAGCAGCCTTCCAATCCCTCCTTGCTTCTTTCTCTTCCTCCATATCTGCTGCTAAAGACACTTTCTATCGCTTGAAATTCCCAGCTTCCTCGAATCTGAAGAAATTATTTTCTACCTTCCACTATGACTCTAACACTTGCCATCTTCCATCTCTGTTAATGACATTGTCAACTTCTTTCGAAAGAGGGTTGATGGGATGGATCTGGAACTCATTCACTCAGGCTTGTGTGTCTACTGATCGCTCACTCACCAAACTTTGCCATGAATTTCCTTTTTTCCCTTCTTTCCAGATAATGTCCTCCAGCTAGTGATATCTGGCTGTCCGACAACAGCCTTCTCAACCCTATTCCCACCTCCCTTTTCCAAACCATTTCTGGAGACCTCCTATTTCTTACTGCTGACATCAACTCATTCCTGACAAGTTGCTGTGTCCCTATGGACTACAAGCGAGACAAAATAAACCAACTCTTGACCCCTTTGATGTAAAAAACTACAGGCTGGTATCCCTTCTGTCTTTTCATTCCAACCAACTAGCTCTCTCAGAACAATGTTCTTGAACCTAACCAGTCAGGCTTTAAGACAGGCCACTCAACTGAGACTGCTGTCCTCTATGTATCAGAAGCTTTTTGCAAGGGCCAAGCTAACTCCCTCTCCTGTGTTCACATTCTCCAAGGCCAATCTGCTGCATTCGACACTGAGAACCGTCACATCCTACTTTCCACCCTCTCAGACCTTGGCATCTCAGGCTCTGCACACTCTGGGATTGCATCCTACCTTGCAGAGCGCTCCTACTAGGAGCCATGGAGAGGATCAAGGTCTGCCACAGGGCCACGCACTACTGGTGTCCCCCAAGGCTTGATTGTAGGCCCTATTCTCTTCTCTCTACACACCGAATCCCTTGACTCTGTTATATCCTCACATGGTCACACCTACCACTGCTATACAAATTATACTTAACCTGTTAGCTCCTTCCCCCATTCTGACACCCAAGTGACAAAAGCATTTCTGCAAGCCAGGCTGACATCTCTGCTTGGATGTCAGTCCACCACCTCAAGCTCAAACCTGACAAGGCTGAGCTGCTCTTTTTTCACAGGATGGCCTGTCCCAGTGGTGTAACTATAAGAAGTTACCTCCCCCCCCGCAGAAATAGAAGCGAGGCCCCCACCCATGCAACATTAATAAAACTGCAACATTAATAAAATACCTTTTTAGGTTGCACCACTACGCCTAGTCCTATAACGTGTTCTGTTATTGCTTAAGTTAGCTGTCAATGTAACGTTGTGGTGAAGCAACCAATGATTAGAATCGAAATCAAAACTATAATCAGAATATATTTAATTGTAACTTGTAATATCTATAAAGCAGTACAGCAATTCATGAAACTGGTAGGGCCGCCTATAGGCCTATAACGTGTTCTGTTATTGCTTAAGTTAGCTGTCAATGTAATGTTGTGGTGAAGCAATCAATGATCAAAATCAAAACTATAATCAGAATAATAGGTCAATTGTAATATTAATACAACAGTACAGCAATGAATTACATTGTACAGCACAATACACGGTACAGCAGAAATTTGATTGTAAACAGTTACTGTACTGTAGATGCTTTTTCAGGTCAATTGGCAAAAGATGGGTACTTATCTGCAGCTACATAGACACCTATCGCTCTTATTTATTCTGCTCCATCAGATTCTGTTGATAAGCGCTGCTTAAATGAAAGGGATACAACATTGTTTTTCATATTTCTTCCCATTTGCTTTTTATTATGGTGAAACTGTAGAAATCTGTGTCAGCTATAGGCTGTGTCAGCAATTTTTTTTCTCACTTGCCCACTTTCAACCGAATGACTATATGGAAAGAAAGTAACAAAATGTTAGTCCTCAACCAAACCGAAATATCAAAATCTCTTTGTAACATATAGTTTGCATGTGCATTGCCCCATAGACTACATTATCTACTTTCCATTCGAGCAAAATAAAATCTGTTTCATGAAATGTGCACATGTATGCCATGTCATCATCATTTATCACTTTCTAAACATGATGTTTAGCAAAATAAAGCCTAGTTATCACTACAGAATAAGCTGGAGGATTTAACCATGTTTACAGTTGTAACCATGATTACAAAGTGCTCAAAGGCAATAGCCAAATATAGATTTTCAGATTAATTTTAAGAAGTCTATTTGCAAACTGATCACCACGAACAGTAAGGTTATGAAGGTGTGTGTGCATTAATACAGTATATTTAGGCTTACCTTTCAGTTTGTGATTAATTCCAATAACATTTGTCTGAAGACTCTAATCCATTGTAGCTAGTTTTATTTCCAGTAGAATTCCGGCTGGTAGTGATTTTAACATTTAATGTCACAACTTCTAGGGATATTTTGGGAGTCGTGGCATGATATCGAACTGTTAAAGGACTGTGTACATTTAGTTATGTAGTGTTCATAAAAGGGCCGGCCCTAAGCATAAGCAAACTAAGTGGCTGCTTGGGGCCCCCTGGCCACCAGGGGCCCCCCAATCGAGTGCACATGTGGTAGGAGGGGTCCCCAAAATCAAATTCTGCTTTTGACCATTGATATCTGTACCTCTATTTGGACACTTTTGTACCCTCAGGAACAAAACTGTACTTAAAGGTACACTGGTCACATAAGTAAACTCAAAGGTACAAAGGTGATCCTTAGGGCACTAAATGTGTAGAGTTTTGTCTCTCAGGATACAAAAGTGTCCCATTAGAGGTACAGATATCAATGGTAAAAATATGGACCCATGCTGAAAGGTACAATATTTGTACCTCAGAAAGGTACAGCCCCATGGACAAGCTTAGGTACATTCTCGTACCTTCATTTCTGAGAGTGTAGCCTTCCCCTAAACCATAATGTTGAACAATCTTTGTTTTCCGGTCATTTGAGCGTTGTTTTGAGGCCCCCATGTTGCCACTCTTTAGAGGAGAGTAAAAGAGAACAATAACTTGCAATTGGCCACATTAAATACCTTTTCTCATGATTGGATGCACCTGTCTATGAAGTTCAAGTCTTAATGAGCTCACTAACCAATTGTGTGTTCCCATTAATCAGTGCTAGGTAGTTATAAATATATGTTCTCCATGTCTACGGCGCATTAGATCGTAGTATTATTTCATGTATATATTATATATTATCGTGCTACTTGCTATCCTTGTCACCTGCAATTATTCAGTAAGTTGTACACTTACCAGAATAATCAGTAGTAAATCTGCAAACGATCTACTCCTTGCCTGGTCTCCCTCCTTCCTCTACACTACATCATTACTCTTTGTGACATTTAGGTTATTTTTGGTAGTTTAGATGCGAACTCTTCATTAATCCTTAGCATTTTCCCTTTTAATGCACTGCTATCATATTTTTCTTTGCTTGTTTTCCTTAATAAACAGGTTATCTTAGTAGTCAAGGCAAGTTGCTGCATGGAGAGCTGTCTTCAGGTGATCGTGTGATGTACTACAGAGGCCCAGAAACAATTGAAAATACCAGCAGAAACAGAAAGGTGACACCAATCTCACCTCGCCCAGACCTGCATTGATTGGCACCAGTTGCATCCATTACAAGGCCATGATTCTTGCTCAAACCCTACATCCCTACCCAGGCTCTTTGTTCTATTAAATCTGGGCCCTTGGCCATCCCGTGCCTTCTAGAAGTCAGCTTCTGATGCATGCAGGTAAAACTCTTTTCAGTTCCGACACCTCAAATGGTGGAACCAGCATCCACTCAAGGCTAGAATATCTGAGTCTCTGGCCATCTTCAGAAAACATCTGATTGAATTATTAGACCTGTTTCACAGTGGATGTTTCATCTAGCTTAAATATGCATTCTGAATATGAGTCTGCTAAATTACAAAAATGTAAATACACATGCAAGTTGTACTACAGTTCATCTTCAATATCTGAAGTTCTTAGGGATAACTGTCAGTTTTTTTAGGAGTCGCTGGAGAGCGACTAGTCAGGATAGATAATCTGATTTATCTAAGCCAAATCCCTGGCAGCGCTATGCCAATTTGCGCTGCCTTTTGCAGGAGGTCCGGAGAAAGTCAGAGAACCCATAGTCAGGCTCGAACCACTCACTACCATGAAGTAGATTGCCCTGAAATGCAGGGAATTCGCCCACTATGCCACGCGGACCTCTCAGAGGCATGTGGTTTCATTGATGTGGGCAAATGCACAGCTGTGCCCGTCTTAGGTTGTCCCTATGTCACTGGTGAGATTTTACCTGCCTTTGGCTAACCTCTTCAATGGCTATATTCCAATCTCCTTTTCCATGAGGATTAGAACGATGATCTGCCAAATCAACATGTTATATTGAACAGCTTTTAGGGGATGTTCCTCCTACGGGTCTTTTAATACAGTAATTTGTATATGGTCTTTTTTCATTTAAATTTAAACACCACCTTATAAATATCTTGTCATACTGACCAATCTCACTTAAGTTTTCCTTCTTTGTGCTCTATGCAGTGATGGCCTACTGTAGGAGCCACTACTCTTATGTGTGAGCAACAAGCTGTGTGAAAGAAAACTCCAGCAGCCCCTGAGCCAGCCGGCCCATCATGGGGGGTCACTTCACTCTGCTAACTCACCTACTGCTGCTGCTCCTCCGCAGCCTCCCAGGGGTCTGTGGGTTCCCATTCGGCCCTGTGCTTGATCTAGACGTCACCCCTAGGACCACTGTATATTTTCAAGGTAAGAACAGACCAGGTCGAGCACAACCTAAATACAGTAGGTAAAACTATGATAAATGGTGACCAAGACTAGTAAAGATGAGAACACTAAGCTGTTAAATACAAAGGGGTAACTAAAAGCTAAAATTACATTATCCACATCACATGAACAGAAAACCAAATGTCTCTTAAACAAAACTGTACAGAGCATATTGAAAATCGTCATACCCTGTCAAAATCCTTACCTTTTGCCAGCTGTTTTTACACATTATAACATTCGACATCAAAGTCAATATAACATTTACAAAAATTCACAACAATTATTTATTAAAAAATTTGTGAAATACCTGGTTTGGATTTGTGTTTAGCCCCTTAGAGTAACCATTAAAAAACTTGCTCAGGTACAGTCACTTCCCAGATCAGGCCAATAGCGACTTTGAAGGACTACAAGTCCTTATGGCTGAGATTGGTCAGTCTGTGCATGTGACAACAATCTCACAAACTTTACACAAAGCTGTATTACATGGTGGCTCAAAAGACGCCTCTTCTGGAAATGGGCCACATGGAGTCTTGTTTGCACTTCACAAAAATCTATTGGACTGAACTGCAAGCGTAAAACCAAAAAAACAAACACAGCCCACCACCCAAAACACACCATACCTGCTGTAAGGCATGGTGGTGGCAACATTATGCTGTGGGGTTGTTTCTCTACAGTGGGAACTGGGCAATGGGTCAGGATTGAAGTGAAAATGAATGCTGCAAAGTACACACAAATTAATGAGGAAAATCTATGGATTCTCTGCTAGACAGGTGAATATGCGCAGGTGGTTCAACTTCCAGCATGACAACAATCCTAAAAACACTGCTAAAAAACTATGCCGTAGCTTAAGGATAGGAAGGTTAATGTCCTTGAGTGGCCAAGTCAAAGCTCTTATTTAAATGGAAAATCTGTGGATGGACTTAAAGACAGCAGTCAATCGCTGCTCACCATGACATTTGACTGAACTCAAAAATTCAGCAAATATTCCCCAGTCTAGGTGCGCAATGCTAATACAGTAAGGAACTCTCACTCTTACTTGAGCATTTTCCACCAACAAAAGGAAAAATATGGATTTAAATAGAAGGAAATGGCCTCTGATTGGCCACTGATGAGATGGGACCAGATGGGTAATTGATGGGAGGTGGCCTTTGATTGGCCACAGTCAAACAGGAGGGCAGGAACAGGATGATGGGGATGGATAGATGGTGACAAAAAACAAAGAGTACTAACGGTCAAGTCACGGGGTGGTATATTGCCAATCTATTACAGCTCATGTTCAGGCATGTATATTTTTCTACTGGTTTTTCTTATAGGACATATGGTAGCATAAAGTTACAACCAGTGCCCTCATTCAATACAAGGATCCTCCAACTCCCTCCTGTTCTCTTTAAACAAGTGGCACAGTTTTGGCCCTGATGGCAGCCAGCCCTTTCTTCCAGGGAGTTATTAATCGTCTCTCTTAAGGCCTGTCCTAGTTAACTTGGACCGTGCAGCCCTAATGAAACAATAGAGAATAGGCTGATGCTCTCAGCTCCCATAACAGAGGACTATTACACAGTGGATTCCTGACCATGCTTGTGTGGAAAAATGAAATTCTGCTGAATAAGTGACTTGGGCGAAGAGTGAATCATTTACACACATCAGCACTACCCCTTCACACACCTTTGCCCATAGCAGACATCCAGTCTCTGTTTCTCCATCGACTGCTGCAGTAGCTAATGCAGAGGTGTCCCCTAGTTCTGGTAGACTCTTTAGTCCGACTACGTTGTACCTGGCTCTCTAGTACTCTCAATGCCGTCTGAAGAGGAGGAATATTATTAATGGAGGCAAGTGAAGAGAGCCGGGTGCGCTGTGTGGCATCACTAAACCAGGCTATAGGAAACGTGATACAAAATAAGAGGTAGATGAGGCTTAAGTGGCTTAAAATGGTTATTTTAATCAGTCTGTCACCTACTGGCTCCTCACCAGAAGTAGTATTGATTTACATGTACTATGTGTGTTTGACCTGCGATGCTTGACATGCCACTGGGTTCCTTCTTATTCTGCCTATTGATCCGTGGAATGGATCAGTTAGTTTACATATGGGTGTATCACCATGTTTTCGGAAATTGTCTACTGTTTTTCTGTACAATCTTTTTACTGTATAATGGGTGCTACTGTCAGTCTATATTCATTTTGTCATTGTCCTTGACCTACATTCAGACTCCCATGGGCTGTGTGTGTGTGTGTGTGCATGAGCGTGCCAGTGTATACATGATCTATGCTCTAAAATCTGCACGTAGATGAACCCCCTGTCACTTTCTCTTAGATGAAACATGCCCCAGTACCAAAATGGAGAGTGCAGAGTACGACACCTCATAAAGAAAAAATGGCCGCCGGCCACTTGACAATATTGTGTTTATTAATGGTGTCTTTTTACACGAGTAGAGGTGGTGGTACTATATTTCTCCCTTAGGAGTGAAGGAGGACGGTTTAAATATATCTATGTGGGTGGATTTAGAGTATGTTTCCCAGTAAGGCTGAGATGGCCATGGTTCATTTGCAATATGTTTTACAGTTGGTCTGTTGGAGTAGATGTAAAATTACTTGCAATAAATAGGTGCAAGGGTCTATAAGCTTGCCAGGAAAAGGCATATTCATCATACAGTATTCATACATTTGTGTGTGGCCCTGTCTGGTTAGGTGAATGCCTGACTCTGGTCTGAACTCAAGGTTGTATCGAGGGAATTGTCTCCTCCTGCTCATTTTGCTGGTGCCAAGCAGACCTGAAGTAATAGAACCATGCAGTATTGATGCATGTATAAGATCTGTCTGCTGTTGCTATGAGGCTATTGTGGGGGAGGTCTTAATAGTGAAGGATTTGTATATATTTTTTAGGCTTTGGTTTCTATAAGGTTCAAATCCATCCTTAATAAATTTAATTTTCTTCATTTATTTCATTTATTTACTTAAATTGTTGTTCATTTGTATATTGGAAGAACTTTGCATTTGTACAGTGCTTTCAGAAAGTATTATGTTTACCACAGGTTTGATAAAGACTAAGTTAAAGGGAAAACATAATTGAAGACATTTTTGCAAAAATTAAATTAAGAATTCTTGAATATCTGTTCTTTTTCAGCCACCTGGGTTCATATTTTTAGGACCACCTTTGGCAGTGATTACAGCTTAAGAGTCTTAGTGAGTATATCTCTATAAGCTTTGCAAATCTAGACTTGGAAAAACAATTTGCAAGCTCTGTCAAGTCTGACTTTTGGTAGGGTGAATCAAGGACATGCTTGGGGTCAATGTCCTGTTGAAATTTAAATCTTTACCCCCATTCATATGGAATTTGCAATCTGAGCCAGATTGTTATCAAGAATTTGCTAGTATTTGGCTTTATTCATATTTCCATCTATCCTGCCATGTCTTCTTGTGACTGAGAAGCCTCCCTATAGCATGTTGCTACCGCCATCATGTTTCACAGTGGGAGTGGTGTTAGACAGGTGATGATCTGTGGCTGGTTGCTGTCAGGTTAATTGTTACAGTTTTGTCTAAGTAGCAGGTCTGCTTGCCTTGTGACTTTTTTTCTCAAGAGTGGCTTCCGTCCAGCCATTCCTCCTATAAAGCTTTGATGTTTAAAATCCTACCAAAACGTTTCTTTTTTTACTTCTACCGGTTACTTTCCCCACCCAATTTGTCAACCAATCACCTTAAGCTTTGTCATTTCAGCAGGTGCAGAATGGTCGAAGATAATTACATGCTTCCTTCAAGTCAAGCACATGTCGCCAAGTCGTCATATTTTTTCATTACTCTGCTCTTCTAACAGAGTAGCAATTAAACATTGGACTAGACAACAGTGGGCATTGTCGGAATGCCGCAACTAGGACACAACCTGGCCATCGTGATGCAGTTGTGCTGCTAGGCAGTGACTTAGACCATTGTGCCACATGTAGGCCACAGTCGGTCAAGACATTTTCATTCTGTCTGATTCTCAAACCTCAGCCAAGGAACTCTTTAGTTCTGTCATAGTTGTATTAGGTTCTTGGTCACAGCCTTAACTGTTGGCCGTCTCTTCTGGGTTGCACAGTTTGGTGTGAGCAGAGATAGGCAAGAACCGTTAGCTATAGGCAAGAACAGTTCGCCTGGCAACACTATATTATGCCGTCAACACAAACTCAGATTTTCCTTTTCATAATTATAGCGCTCGTAATTTATTACAATAATCTTTGTTAACTCATTGCATAGATAGGTTCATGTGTTTCTAAAATTAGTCAATTGTTGGATAAAACAGACTTTATTGAATGTAATTGTGTTTTCACATGAGACACTGACAATATATTCAATCAAATTGTGTGTACAACATATTTGTTACTGTTTTTAATAAAAAGTTGTTAAAAACAAATATTTTTTGCTATCACATACTCTTATTTTTTCTTTACACACAATACAATTGCATTTGGTTACAATTCACTAGCTTTATAATGAATTAACAATGATTATTGCAATTAATTAAAACGAATAAAAAAGAGCTATTATTTAGAAAAAAACTAAAATCAGAATTTGCAATGCTGGCATAATAGTGTTGCCAGGCGAACAGTTCTTGCCTATATCTAGGTCCGGCTGTGGGTGTGAGGGTCAGCTCTAGAAGAGTCTTTGGACTTCAGAGTTCCATATTATTTCCATTCCATTGTAATGATTGTATTCCATTCCATTGTAATGGGAGATACTGTGCACTCTTGCAGACTCTCAACTTTGTAGAAATATCTGTCTACCATTTTCCAGATACAATATGTGCCTCCTCAAAATTCTTGACAATGGAAAGTTCCATGCATTTGGTGTAGTTTCTGCACTGTCAGGGATATTGAATGATTTATGTTTGAATGGTAACAGCGGTGACTTGCCTATGGTGGTATTCACTGCATGTACAGATACACTCCTAGCCTCCACTCCTTACCTAGTCATGAAGCTTGTCTAGGACTTGTAATTATCTGAATAATAAATGTTTATGTGGACAGGCCATATGTCTCTGAACCAGAACAAGGACATGCAGTTACGCATTGAGATCATTTGGAACTGACAGCCTCTATCTCACGGTTTCGGCCCTAGAAGCAAACTCATTTCATTCTTCATGTTGTTTGCAGCGATCTCCTTCTTTGGATTCACCAGTTAGTGTTTGCAGACAATGGCTTCTGATATTGTGACACAGTCTGTTGAGAATAGCGGAGGGTTTGACATTAAAGCTTTATAATCCAGGGACGCATTGATCAATATCTTTCTTTGTTGTTCACTGGGCTTACTGGAGCTGAGCAGTAGGAATCTACCTAGAGACCTAAAGAACAAACTGTGTGTACTGAGTGTTGCTGCTGAATCTAACGCAATATGTACTTTCTGTTGTTGCTGTGTGTGAGCTTTACAGACAGACAGACACAGACAGACAGACAGACAGAGAAGTGGTCAGACAAACAATCAGGCAGGCAGCGAGTTTGTCAGAAAGACAGACAGACAATGAGGCACTGCAGTTATATTACAATCATTTGCACTTGTTAAAAAGGTTATTATTTGAAGTACTTAGTCATACAGACAATGACAGCGCTACTGTGTGACAAGCAATCATGGGAGCTGGATGATTTTAAAACCACAACATTGCCCAACATCATGTGAGACATCTTGATCACTAAAGGTATGAGTCAATTAAGGCAGCTATATGCCTATGTTACTGTCTACCGGTGAAAACATTTAGAGCATCCAGGACTTTACGTGTTTTTTTCTTCCCTCTCAATCCCCACTGACCCTGCCTTGTCGGCAGCTCCACAACTCCTTCGACAGATGTGGGATGGTGAGAAGCACTCACATGATTCAACCACATGTCGCAGAGACGCCAAGGTTTTTGCACTGCTCGTCCAACACCATGAAATGACTTTGCAAACCTTCCATTTATTGGCTTAATTGATCTATCCATTCACCAGTACACTGACTTAGTTGAAGCTCCTACAAAATTATATCTTACTGGTGACCATGATTTATATTTTTTTTACTCTTTCAATTTGTTTTATAGGTCACTGTTAAGACATGAACGCCATTTACCTGATCATTTTGTCTTAATTAGGTACTTCCCAAAACATGAACTCAACAAGTAACTTAAAAGTAACTGTAAAAGTAACTTTACCCAACACCGGTGCCCACACAGTCTTGTTCAATAGCAGATTTATTTTGGAATAGGCATCGATCAGAGGCAGCATTTTTATGATTTTATGACTTCTCACAAAGTTTTAGAGTGTTTTTACAATAGAAAATACTAAACACTAAAGTATTTTGATATGAAATACAAAGCCATTTTCATTCAGCCTATCAAATACAAATGACAAAATACAAAAAAATACTTTTGTATTTGAAATACGTATTTTAAATACATGTATCATAAATACTGCCCATCCCTGCTTACCACTATGCCCGATCTACACACAAGGAGTTGCTGGAGAGCGACGTGGCAAGTTAGATGATTCAGCTTATCCATGGCAAATCGTGAGCATCGCTATGCCAATTTAGCGCTTCCTCGTTCTGGAGGTCCGTGAAAATCTGGAGAACCCATCGTCAGGCTTAAACCACTAACTATCATGACGTAGACTGTCCTGCAATGCAGCGACCCACTACGCCACACAGACCCCCCCAACTTTACGTGTAATTTACCACGTGGCATGAAATTGATAAGAAATGATAGTCAAAACACGATTCATTATGGATGAGCTAAAGGTTTCATCATTAGGACACTGAAATAGTAATGGCTTCTGAACATGTGGTCTTGTTGTTGAATGAGAAAAGTTCATTATAAATCAGTCATTTTTATCAGTGATAGTCATTTGAAACATGGGTAATGTCTCGAAAGTACTGAATCATTTAATCGATTTAATGCAATCTTCGTGTTCATCAGTAAAATGAAAATCCCTGAGTGTTCTAAAACTTTTGACAGGTAGTGTATGGATTGTATTATCAAGCTCTGTACAGAAATGACAGTTATGACTGGAAAGCTAGCCCTTCCATTGCCTAGCTTGTCTGACCTTGGTGCTGTTGGCTTATATAATATTGATCATGTTAGCAACAGCTGACAGTTGTCAACAGTATCCACAGGGTTCACAGTGTGTTGTCCCTCCAGCGCACCTAATATTGTGAGTGTGTCAGGTAGCTTTTGTCAGTTGGAGAGGAGCAGCAATGCTTAATGAGTCACCTGGGCCGTCACACACAGAGCAGCTCAATCATGTCTCAATACACACAGACACAGAACACTCACACAGATGGACAGGCTGGCATGAATGCCATGTCATTGCTCTTCCTTATGTAAAATCATCTGTACATTTACATAATTTAGTAGACATTCTCACCTGGAGCAACACACAGAAGCTTCCACCGTGAGAAGTGAACCCACAACCCTGACGTTGCAAACACCATGTGCTTACCAGGTGTGCTACTGGGATACATGTAGTCCGTAAGGTCAATACATCCTGAATACATAAACATCAGCACGCCCAGGTTGGGAAGGCGGGGCTTCTCTGCCTCTGGAGCTAAGCCATATGGCGTGGGTGCAAAGTGTGTGTGTGTTTTGTGTACACACAAAGTGCATTCCGCTTGCTGGGTTAGATGTCACGGCTACATCGTCCCTCAGATCCTCCTGTCATCGCCGCACCACAATTGTAAATAGAAAACTCCCCGTCGCCTCAGACTCAGCTATCGTGCTCAAGCGCTTTGTTGACTCTCATCGATTTGTTAACAGAGCCAAGGTGCAGCTTGAGCTGTCGGGTTAGAACAGGAACCACAGGACTGTCTAGTAATCTCTCTCTCTGTCGCTCTCTGTCTCTCACTGTGTCTCAGTCATTCTGTCTCTCAATGTCTTACCCTCTCTGTCTCACTGTCTCTCTGTCTCACTGTCTCTCTGTCTCACTGTCTCTCTGTCTCTCACTGTCCTCTCTCTGTCTCTCTGTCAGTCTGTGTCTCACTGTCTCTCACTGTCTCACCATCTCTGTCTCACTGTCTCTGTCTGTCTCACTGTCTTTCTGTTTCTGTCTGTCTGTCTGTCTGTCTGTCTGTCTGTCTGTCTGTCTGTCTGTCTGTCTGTCTGTCACTGTGTCTGTCTTTCTGTCTCTCACTGTCCTCTGTCTTTCTCTCTGTCAGTCTGTCTTACTGTCTCTCTGTCTGTCTCACCGTCTCTCCGTCTGTCTCTCTGTCTCTCCGTCTGTCTCTCTGTCTGTCTCAATGTCTTTCTGTTTCTTAATATCTGTATGTCTGTCTCTCACTGTGTCTGTCTTTCTGTCTCTGTTTTTCAGGCTCTTTCTATCAATGTCTCTCTATGTCTCTCATTGTCTATGTCTGTCTCACTGTCTCTCTGTTTCCCGCTGTCTCTTTGTCTGTCCTGTCCTGTACTCTGCATTGATATCTTTTGCTCTTCCTCTTTTGTGAACAATGACAAGAATGGAAAACAAGCACCATAGTTGTTTTTTTATGCGTGACTTCAATGGTTTGTATTATATTTCTGTGGTGCTGACTGTGATTTTCTTTTGTTTGTCTTGTTCTTCTTTTTTCTTATGGTCTGAAAACTCAATATAAATGATGTCACTCAAAATAAAATGAATAAATAATGTTTTTTATTTAAAATACATTGTGGCAATGTTTTAAATTCAAACAGAATATTGAAGACAGGCACAGTCAAGTAGAAACATCAATACCAACAGTTTTAGCATTGAGAACCATAACTACTTGTGATAGGTATGTCATGAAACCTGTGTTGTATACTTGTGTTGTATTCATTAGGAGATCCTCATTAGGCTAGACACATGTTATGCAGTGTAATATTTGTCATAGCCCTACATAGGAATGTGCTTGTTTGGTCTAAAGTTCCCTTCAGAGTTGCTAATAGGTGAAGTCAGAAATCAAGGACATTTCCCCAAAACTGCCTTGGGTGGCGGCCCTTTTGCGTCATCCTCATCAAGTGTGGCATGTTACGTCACATGTTATGTCACGTTATGTCACATGTTATGTCACATGGTCAGCCACTATTTCTTAAATATAGAACCATGCACTCTCAAAGTTGAGTCATAGAAGAAATGAAAAATATATATTAGTTTTATACTGCCACAGGCTGTGATTGTGTTAGCATAACTGTCCAAAACAATGTCATCTTGAGGAAATCTTTATGTTCATTTGGGGGTGTTGAATTGTTGAAAAAGGAGATGTGATCGTGTGTGTGTGTGTGTGTGTGTGTGTGTGTGTGTGTGTGTGTGTGTGTCCTGCTGTGTCGTGACTGCTCCAACCCCTCCTCTATGTCCCCCAGTGTGTCCTGACCTTTGAGTTGGTCAGAGAAGAAGCCTGTCTGTCTGCCTGTTCCCCTGCCTGTCTGTCTGATTACTTCTTTGTCTGTCTGTCTGACTAGCTTGTTGTCTGCCTGCCTGTTTCTCTGCCAGCCTGGCTCACTACCGTTCTGCCTGTCTGTCTGACTAGCTCTCACCATTCTGTCTCACTACCTTTCTGCCTGTCTGTCTGACTAGCTCTCACCATTCTGTCTCACTACCTTTCTGCCTGTCTGTCTGACTAGCTCTCACCATTCTGTCTCACTACCTTTCTGCCTGTCTGTTTGACTAGCTCTCACCATTCTGTCTCACTACCTTTCTGCCTGTCTGTCTGACTAGCTCTCACCAGTCTGTCTCACTACCTTTCAGTCTCACTAGCTCTGTGACTGCCTCTTTGACCAGCTGTCTGTCTGTGGTTTGGTACTAAGTTGTATTCCAGTTGTATGAAAGGTTTCTCGCCAAGTGGCATGGGTGGTTATTACAGAATCAATGCTGTAACCCTGAAACACCTCAGGGATCTGACGCACCCATGGCTGCTGTAGTTTGTTCTTAGTCAATGTTTGTAGGCGGTGAGGGGGGTGGGACTGCCCTGGTCAAACAACATGTAGTCTGCTGTAGTAATTGGCAATACCAAATTCTTTCCTCTACTATAGGGGTTGAGCTATTTCACTGACATACCTGTCTTGTGTTCCAATTCAGTGGAACATTTCATAACATCATTCATCATTCATTAGAATGCAGTTGCAATCATAAGTATTCAACACGGATTGCAAAATTTACAATAAACATATTGAACAAAATAAATTTAAATAGCTCAAAACAACGAATGCATCAAAGGGTTTCCCCAAATTTAACTGCAAATGCAACTGATAAGGATTTCTCCATTTTCAAAATTAATCAGGTGACTATGACGGCCAATGTAGATTGAGGTATGCTTGGGATCATCGTCCTGTTGGAAGGTCCAATGACGCCCAAACTTCAGCTTCCTCTAAGACAGCATGAAGTTTTCTCTTAGGATTTGCTGATACTTCAATGAATCCATCTTGCCTTCCACACGCTGCAGGTTTCCTGTGCCAGAGGATGCAATGCAGCCCCCGAACATCACTGATCCACCACCATGCTTGACTGTGGGCAGGGTGTTCTTTTCAGCACATGCTTAATTTTTCTTCCTCCAGACATATCGCTGATCCATCATGCTGAAAAATTTCAGTTTTGTTTATTCGTTCCACAAAACAGAATCCCAAAACCTCTGTGGCTTCTTTATTTGATTTTGAACATATTGAAGACTGATTTCCTTGAAGTTTTGGGTCAGTAGTACAGCTTGGAGACCTTCTGCGTTTAGTGTGCCCTAAGTGCCTGTTGCCACCAAGTCTTGCTGCAGGTCTTACTGTTTTTCACCACCTGCCGTCTCAGAAATCTGGTTGCAGCCTTTGATAGCTTCATTTTCTGCCTCAACCAGGTAGTGTAACCACCGTACCTTTAACTTTGAACTTACGAGCAATGCTTCCGATGGTGTCTTTGGGACATTTAATGCCTTCGCTATTTTTCTGTATCCTGTGTCCTTGTATGTGAAGGGCGATGATCACTTCTTTTAACTTTTTGGACTATTCTTTTGACTTAGCCATGTTTCTCACACCCCTGGCCAGTTTTTTTTTTCATGCTCAAGCACACCTGGTGCAATGAAGCCCTTGATTAGTTTCATTAGGTGTGCTTGAGACAACACCTGTTTTCATATTTGTGCTGTTGTGAGGAATTCTATTCAGTGGGTAGAGACTGGTGAAGTCAAAATGAGTTGCTTTTTTAGTTGGATTTGGGGAAACCACTTGATCCATTTGATGTTTTGAGCTAATTCAATTACTTTTGTTTGATTTGTTCATTGCAAACAGCTGATTTGCAATGGGGGGTGAATAATTTTGATTGCAGCCTGACTGTCAGGATATTGTGTGTTGTAAATGTTGTTACAGCATCTCCTCCTAGGTGTGCAGCATGTTAAAGAATGTCTCCACCCAACACTGTTTAAATAAACCGCATAGATCCATGAGTCTTTCGTTTTTGCTGACCATGTTGTGGTCGATTTCCAGAAGCTGTTTAAAGCCACGGCATGTTTCTACTTGATGCTGTGAAGCCAGTGCCTTGGGTGCAGGGGTTAGAAAGGGATGAAGTATAAAGTATGAATGGGTTGCTTACGTTAGGGTGTTGGGGAACTGCATTCTGAGGGGATCCAGCGTAAGACGTGCCCCAGTACTGCCAGATCATATCAGCATACGCAAGGCAATTCATGGATGGTTGGGGGAGGGAGTTCACAAGAGGGTTGATTAGGTTTATCTCTTCTTTTTCTTCCTATTGTGCCGTGCCTTAGCTCCCCTCCCGTTGAACACAGAAGACAAACAAAACAGGGTTCACTTTCATCCCATTGTGTTTTGACCTTATTTCCTTGAAATGGATCAAACTAAATATTTTAACAGCAATCTGGAACTTCTGAAATAAGGACAAGATGCTCTGCTACGTTGAGATGTGAAAATGAGGTCATTGTTTCCATCTAGGTTGCTGTATTTAGTAAGACGCTATCTTATTCTGTGGTCAGATAAATATGACAGCAGTTTGAATATAGTATTTTGTGTGAGTGCTAAAAGTTCACTGAAGGAAATAGAAAGCTGTATTTAAAAGTATAAGTGTACCACACAGTATGGGTTAGGAAAGAGGTACACATTGATAGGGTGAATAAGCGCCATGGACAACATAACCAGCAGAGTGGGACCACATTTTTTAACAGATTAAATCGAGCATTCTATCGATTAATCTATGACAGGTATTTAAATTCATATTCTGAATCTGTGCTTTCCACGTAGCATTAAAGACAACGCATCAAATGCTATTAGTTGAGGTAGCCAGGACGAGCTAGCTTGGCCTACATATGGAATAATTTGATTTTACAGTGTCATAGAGTAGTCATTTAGAGATCTCAATGGCCCAGCTTTTTAAATACGTGGCTCTGGTGAGAATAAATGAGAGACAAAGAGAGGGAGAGATGGACAGACAACCAAGAATACTCAGAGGATTATGTGTCAGCAGCATGGCGCAGATTGATTTAATAAATTACCACATCCTGTACAACTGTCTTTTACCCTCCATTCTACCAGACCTAGCGTAGTCCTGTTTGGGAAATGTTTCATCATTACATTATTATTTTCTATTCTGTGATGGCAGTCTGTTACTTGGCAATAGTAATAGTAATTAGAGGCTTTTCCAGTTCAAGAAAACATTATTTTTTCCGTGCAAATACTACAATGCATTTTAAATTACATTGACCCCAAAGTACCAGTAAGCTTGTGTTGTTTTCCAGACCTGCTGGGTTGCCAGCAATTCAGCAGACGGTCTCTGAACTACAACACTCTCCTCCTGGAAGACGACAGTGGGGTTCTGTACGTAGGGGCCAGAGGGGCACTCTATGCCCTGGACACCAGCAATATTTCAAAACCTGTCAACCTCATGGTGAGTGTAAGGATGTTAACTTTCTGTTTCCATCGGTAATTCAGGTTTGTATTTAGTATTGTGAATGTTTAACTGCTTACCTGATACTATGCATTATTTCACATGACTGTTAAGTTTCAAATTGCAAAGCTAATAATATGTACATGTCTATATATGTTCTATTTCACAATTTTTTTTCCCACCGGAACTTTTAAAGATGACAGGCTGATAATAGCCTTGAGGAGCTTCAGTAAATCCTGTTTTATGTTTTTTTTCAGTTTGGTTTTAAGATTAAATCCAGGGGGCGGGTTTAGTCATTACATAATGATGTAGTGGGGTATTAAATATTATTGAAATTTTGTACACTGGCCCATCCTCCCATTTCCCCTCTGGTCGACGGCCTGGTCGTTATTGTCCATTTTTCTTTTCAGATTGATTGGCGAGCTTCAGCAGAGCAGAAAAAGCAGTGTCTGAACAAAGGAAAAGACAATCAGGTGCATCCCATAATATGCAACACCCACTGCTCAAACCACACTATCTCTCTCTAAATGTTTCTCTCACTCTCGCTCTCACTCTCTAGCTGTAGCTCTCCCTCTCTCTTTCATTGGCAGCAAGGTGACCTACCCTTACGCAACAAAAATATATTTCTCAATATATGACGTGACAATATATTGCATGTGTCTTCATATATTGTGAAATTTACATACTAATATATCATATAGTATATTATATAATAATATATTATATATGTATGTATGTTATATTATAATATATTGCAATATATGGGAAAATACTGCAATTATTGCCGTTTTCATATA
>JACXGM010004194.1:26398-39037 GCA_016801145.1 Umbra pygmaea | reverse complement strand
CATACACCTTACATACTAAACCATACACCTTACATACTAAACAGTGCACCCTACATACTAAATCCTATGCCATAAACTCTAGATAGTGAATCCTACCACACACCTTACATACTAAGCCCTATCCGTAACCCATACATGCTAAACCCCTCACAATACACTTTACACACTAAACCGTACAGTCATGTTCAAAGGTTCTGGGAATGACACAATTATAGTACTCACAAAGTTTTCTGTTTCAGTGTTCTTAGATTTTTTTGTCAGTAGTTACTATGGTATACTGAAGTATAACCACAAGCATCCCATAAGTGTCAAAGTCTTTTATTGACAAATACATGAAGTTTATGCAAATAGTCAATATTTGCAGTGATGACCCTTCTTTTTCAAGACCTCTGCAATCCGCGCTGGCATGCTGTCCATTAACTTCTGGACCACTTCCTGACTGATGGCAGTCCATTCTTGCATGATCAATGCTTGGAGTTTGTCAGAATTTGTGGGTTTTTGTTTGTCCACCTGTCTCTTGAGGATCAACTACAAGTTCTCAATGGGATTATGGTCTGTGGAGTTTCCTGTCCATGGACAAAACAGTTTGATGTTTTGTTTCCCGAGCCACTTAGTTAACACATGTGCCTTATGGCAAGGTGCTCCATCATGCTGGAAAAAAGCATTGGTTATCACCAATCCGTTCTTGGATGGTTGGAAGAAGGGTCTCAGGATGCTTTACTGTTGGCATGACACAGGACTGATGGTAGCGCTCACCTTGACTTTACCTCAGTCCTCAGCAATCCAATCCCTGTACCTTTTGCAGAATATCAGTCGGTCCCTGATGTTTTTCCTGGAGAGAACTGGCTTCTTTGCTGCCCTTCTTGACACCAGGCCTTCCTCCAAAAGTCTTCACCTCACTGTGCATGCAGATGCACTCACACCTGCCTGCCATTCCTGAGCAAGCTCTTCACTGGTTCCACAAACCCACAGCTGAATCAACTTTAGGAGACGGTCCTGGTGCTTGCTGGACTTTCTTGTGTGCCCTGATGCCTTCTTCACAACAATTGAATCTCTCTCCTTGAAGATCTTGATGATCCAATAAATGGTTGATTTAGGTGCAATCTTACTAGCAGCAGTATCCTTGCCTGAGAATCCCTTTTTGGCAAAGCAATGATGATGGCACATGTTTCCTTACAGGTAACCATGGTTGATAGGGGATGAACAATGATTTCAAGTACCACCCTCCGTTTAAAGCTTCCAGTCTGTTATTCTAACTCAATCAGCATGACAGAGTGATTTCCAGCCTTGTCCTCGTCAACACTCTCACCTGTGTTAATGAGACAATCACTGACATGATGGCAGCTGGTCTTTTTGTGGCAGGGCTGAAATGCAGTGGAAATGTTTTTTTTGGGGGGATTAAGTTCATTTTCATGGCAAATAGGGACTTTGCAATTCATTGCAATTCATCCGACCACTCTTCATGACATTCTGGAATATACGCAAATTGATCATCAACACTGAGGCAGCAGACTTTGTGAAAGTTAGTATTTGTTTAATTCTCAACTTTTGACTACGACTGTACACCATAAATTATAGAGCACCATAATAAGGTTTAAAACTGTGTCTTCATCTCTCTGTAGGAATATAGAGATCTTTGCTCTCTTTGTTTCCTGTATGTGCCATGACCTCGACCACAGAGGCACCAACAACTCTTTTCAAGTGGCCTCGGTAAGATGCACGCACACACATACGCAACGTACACCCTACATTCTATACTATACACCTTACATACTAAACCCTACACTCTATATCATACACCTTACGTGCTAAATCCTACACCCTACACTCTATACTATACACCTTACATGCTAAACCCTACATCATACACTGTATACCATACACCTTACATACTAAACCCTACACGCTACATTCTATACCATAGACCTTACATACTAAACCCTACACTAGGGATCGGCAAACCTTTTTGACATGAAGTACCCTTTTCAAAATGTCTTGTTTATTAGTGTGCCATGTCAACATTAAAGGAATGTTCCACAGTAAATCGGATTCATAGTATAGCATATACAAACGTTACCATAGATGATTTATGTCATATACACATTTGTTCTTTTTCAATATATCGGAGAAAAGCTGATTGTATATTTCAGTTCCTTTTGCATCCACTGGGGTGCTTCTGTATCCGTTTAAACTTGAGCTACCACAACTCCCAGAATTCCAAGCGAATTTAGTGCCCGTCCCCGTTTGAATGCACCGACACAGAACCAGGGCAATTCAACAAATTCCTTACAAGTAAAGCTTGTCCACAATCCCATTCATTATAGCAAGTCCTTTTTTCTTCGGTAGACATGGATGGACATATTCCCACAGAAGCACTTAGGCAATTAGAATTTAACCGCGTTTCAACTGGATTATCTGTAGAACATCCTGCTTATTGAAGCTGAATATCAAACTCCATTTGTTGTAAATGTTCTTCGGTGTACTCGGGTGCAAACATGTATGGTTGGATGTCACTCAGAATGTAAAAGCAAGTTGTAAAATTCCTCATCTGCACATCCTATGTTACCGGTAGTAGCAATTGTGTTACCAACAACTTTGGTTATGAACTGTTTCACAGAATCCAGAGAACATGCCGGGTGGGCGAGGCTTGGAACAAGGAAGCCAGCGGTGTAGTTCTATAAATCATACCACTTCGTCTGCATTAAAACGGCTGATAGAAACGTCACAGAAAGACAAGCTATACCTTAAAAAATCAAGGACAACCGAGGCTTTAATTAGTAGGTTTGAAAGCCAGATCAATATAACAGGTATGCTTATTTTCATGACAGAATACATGCCTATATTCATTTTTCCTATCTCCAAAGTCGATTCGAAACACACGGTGACGTCAGCGTGTGAAAATTCCCCGCAAAATTTCAAATCTTGCTCTTACACTAGCCAGGCATGGGTGAAACATATCTCACTGTTCTACAAATGTCTGGGAGAAGCTACTAGCACCTCCACATAGCTGTAGGGTGAAGTTTCCCTTTAAGTTTAATTATAATATCATATCAAAATTTAATATCCACAATCTTTAATTATATTCTATAGCAACATTTGACAACATTTATTTTTCATAACCAGGACATACAAGCCTGCCGTCCTTATAAAAAACATCCACATCTGAGTTGAAATCATTAATCCTACCAACATTACACCAATCTTGTTTATCATCTAAGACTTTACTCAGTTATAATGGCAGTAAATATCAAAACAGGAGAATTAAGAGTAACAAACAGAAATAAAATATACAATAATGCTGCCATGCCTATGAAACATCCACATCTGAGTTGAAATCATTAATCTTGTCAGCAATACACTAAATACATACATGTATATGCACAGTTCCCATTTCGCATACTGCTTGCAATGATATTACCTTATTTCAAAAAAGGTGGCAATGGCAGCAAATGTCACAAAGGGAGAATTATGTGTAACAAACACTATACAAGAATGATGCCATCAAAACATCCCCATCTGAGATGAAAAAAGAGACTGGGACAGAGCCGTTGTATGTAAAGTCATATGTGCTAAATTAAACAGATGCCTACCAGTCAATGTGATCCCTGGCCCTGCTTTTCTTTGCTGAGCTCCATAGTCTTGGGTTTGTATTTAGTCACTTTAAGTTGCACACAAGCCTTTGGAGTGGTCAGTTGTCAAACGACTGCGGGAGGGGCTGAGATATGTGAGAATATCTCACAGAGAAATCCAAAGACTGTCAGCAAAGCCAATGCAATGTTCCTGAGACAGCAAAACTTCTCTGGTACAGATATCCAGCAGGTGAAGATGCAAATTACGTGATCATGACTTGTAGCGGTTTCCAGCTGTTTCCGAAGCTCTGCATACCTTTTCACACAGTGTTGAACTTTTCAGCTCAATTAGCTGCATTTCCACATCCTATATATTCAGCCAGTCCATCAGAGATAAATACATGTCCATCAAAGCTATCGGGTTTAAACAAGAATGAGAACCTGGGTCCATACTTCTGAAATTCCCGAAATTGTGTTGTATACTCCCAGTCAAGCCCCCTGATGTATTTGCATATTTCAGCGGTGCTGATGCTGTGCTCCGTGGAAAGCTCCCTTCCCAGCTAGCAAAAAGTTGTCTATTAGATGTTGAATAGACAAATCTTCAACGTCTAATTACAGTCCAAGGTTGAAAATGAAAATTGAAAAGACGTAAAATTTGTCTGTCTTTTCAACATTGAAAACAGGTCGATCTTCAACGTTTAATTAATGCCTATTTACAATTGTCAATTCTTAAGTCACAACACGTTAACATTCCAAATAACATTTTAGATTAACATATGAATGAAACAAAGCTTTAAAGAATGCACTTAGAATAGCTTTATTATACTAACTTAGAAAACAGCACTTTTTAAATAAAATATAGTGCTGCAATAAACAGGTCTAGTAACCAACACAAAGCTTTCACATTCCAAAAGCAATCACAAAACTACAGTAGAAAAGGTTGACATGTTAGAACTATTTTAAAACCACTATTTGACAATCTGAGTCAACACAAATCACATATACAAGAACAAGATTAACATTTGATAGTTCACCAAGTAAAGCTTTAAAATTCAATTTCTGGTGTGAAGAGTGGTGGCTTGATAGGTGGAAAAATAAAGATTTGAGTTCCTCTGCTGCATGTTCGCTCGCGTGCCTCTGCATTGCTTCTTCTTTTGGTTTTATGGCAGTTGGCAACTAACTTTAATTCTGCATTACCACCACCAGCTGGACTGGGGTGTGGTAATTCTTTCCAAGTATAAATCTGCTTCGCGCGCCTCATAATCACAGTTTTAATGTATTTTTATAACTTTTGACGGAATATGTAAAACTCTTAAAATTTATTTGAGATAATACTGAACTTGGTTTGTTAGTTTGTTTTCTCCGTTATTTTAGCATGAATAACAGACTTATCCTGTCTTAATTGGAGACTTAATGATCAGTTGAAAACACATACTTAAACAGTCTGGCTGAAACTACTTAGTTGAAATCACGTCGTAAATCAGTCCAAGGCTGACCGACAAATTTTCAAGCATATGTCAACTGTGAAAGACGGTAATTGTTTACTGGGTTAAGTGTCTGAAGTAGTGGAAAGTGGAGGTGGCAATGTCGCTTGGAAAAATTGTCATCTTTGCAACAAAAGCAGCCCATGTGTCGTACATGTCCAAAACTGTCTACCCTGCACCTTGCAGGTGGACATTTAGCTTGTTGAAGTGTCCCATAATGTCTGTGAGAAACATAAGTTTCACAACCCACTACTCGTCCTGCGGTTCGGGATATTCTTGGCTTTTTTCAGCCAGGAAGGCCTTTATAGCATCAAAGCAGCCGACCAACTGCTCCAAAACTTTCCCGCAGCTTAGCCACCTGACTGCTGTGTGATCTGTACAATGTTAATACAATCTATCCATCTTTGAATGCGCAGTTCATTTCCTCGAGCAGATCGCTTGACTATGAAGTTAACAACTTTCACCACTGTAGCCATAACCTCAGTAAGATCTGAATTTGAACTTTTTGCACAAAGATGTTCTTGGTGTATTATGAGGTGAAGTTTCATGATGGGGTGACCAACTTGTTTCTCCATTAATGTGACTGTTTCCCACTGTTTCCCGACCATGGCGGCGGCACCATCTGTTGTCAATGCAGAAATCTTACTAATGTCAATCCCTCACTCCTCAAAATGCTCCAGGAAAACTCTCACCAGAATTCCTCTCTTAAAGTTACATTACCGTATCTTGCTATGACTGCCAAACGTGGTATGTCATTTACATCCACACTCTCATCAAGTGCGACGCTAAATACCATGGCTTTCAAACCACCTGTCTGCTGCGCTCGTTCAACACTTTTGGCTGACATGGGAATGTCTTTTATTCTTGATTGTATTGTCTCTGTTTGGTGAGCCATTAAACAAAACATCTGAGCTACAGATGAAAGCCTCGTTTATATATTCTCCATCAGTGAATGGCTTTCTCCATTATACAATGCAATTAGCAATGTGATAGCTTGCTTTGGTGTCATGATTTCTGGCCATGGCGAAGACTTTGAGGGTGTTAGCTTGCTTTCCATACCTAGACATGGCACATTTGATAGATTCAGCCTTGTTTGCCACATCCTTGAAAGTTTTCTCATGTTTGGTCTCACAATGGTGTTGAACTCTCAATATTCGGCAAACAACTTTTTCAGCAGTGTTACTAGTTGCCTACTAGCCAATCCAAGCCGAGGCAGAGTAGGGTGGGTCTTTGCTGCATCCGGATGGGGATAGTTTTTATACAGTTTATGGTGGGGATACAAGTCAATCAAACTACTGTAAATAACAGGTTGCGCAACTGTTAACGTTGTAATTTGGCATGCGGATGAGAGAGTGCCTCAACCATGATTTCAACACTTCAATAACTCTTTTGCACACATATTGCCAACATGCCATTGGTGAAGGTACCATGTGCCCATTGTGGCACGCTTGCCAAAGTTGCCGACCCCTGCTCTACACTCTATATCATAAACCTTACGTACTAAACCCTACACCCTACACTCTACACCATAACTCTTACGTACTAAACCCTACACTCTATACCAAATACCTTACATACTAAACCATACACTCTGTACCATACACCGTACATACTAAACCCTACACTCTATACCATATACCTTACATACTAAACCCTACACTCTTTAGCATACACCTTACATACTAAACCCTACACCATACACTCTATACCATACAGTACACCTTACATAATACACCCTACACACTATAGCATACACCTAACATACTAAACTCTACACTTTATACCATACACCTATACCATACACCTTAGGTACTAAACCCTACACCATACCATACACCTTACATAATAAACCCTACACACTGTACCTTATGTACTAAACCCTACACCCTACCATACACCTTCCATGCTAGATTATACACCATACACTTTACCACAAACACCCTACAATAAATAACCTACACCATAGACATTACATATTACACTCCAAAGCATACAGCCTACAAACTGAACCCTAAATCCTACAAATTAACCTCTACACAATACAAATTGAAACCCTACACCATAGTGTAGTACATACTACACTCTAAACCATATACCCTGTGTATTAAAAACTACAACATACATCCTTCAACTTTCACACTCATCCCAGTATAGTGAACTACTATAGGTTGGGAAAGATCACTACAAGGTTAGCATACTTCAGTACAATGTTAATATGCTTCATAAAAAATCAGTTATGCACAATTTATTACAAGATAATTAGATGTCACGTAAAAGATAAATAAATGTCACTACAAGGCTACTAGATGCCACTACAAGGGTAATAGATATCACTGCAATGTTAGTAGGCATTAGTATACGGTGAGTACATTTGTCTTTATTTATGTTGGCAGTCTAGAAAGTTTAATGAAACTCTATCTAATAATACCACTATATTCTTCTACAGCAATCTGTCCTGGCTGCCCTCTACAGCTCTGAGGGCTCTGTGATGGAGGTAAACACACACAGACGTACTCCAACACACACTCTGCTTCAATAACAGCTGTCTGAATAAACGTAAACAGTCCAGCAAAAGAGATTCAACTCTGCAAAGCCCCCAAAAAACTTTCTTGCAGATCCACAATGCACAATGGATCAGTGCCTTTGCCATGACAAAACAATACTCCCACACGGAAAAATCATGTAAAGAAAATATGTACATATATGTATAGGATTTCTCAACATATATGTACATATGTGTCCTGAATATGTTACTGAAATATATAACTTGCACTTCCCAAAATATCATAAAACATTGCATATTATATATTTTAACATGTAATATATTATGTTAAGATAATAAAATATGTGTTTTTTCAGTATTTTAAGCAGTTTTAAGACAAAAACTTTGATGTGCGATATCTCCGGCTCTGATGAACCCACATAGACATTCTACCATTATTTAGATAATTGCGTTTATTTTGATGATTTCTCCTTATACTAGACCTGTGAAGGCATTTTCAGTGTTGCTTACAGACTCCAAGTGCATACACAAACCACTGCACCGCCCGCGACTGCTTGATATATGTCAAGCAAATATAACATATTTACATATATTTAAGACGTATTAAAACATATTTGAAAACGACCAAAATCAAATATGTAAATATATGTATGAAATATATGGCCATATAATAAGTATATTTGTATATGTTTAAAAAAAAATATAGGTACATATAAAAAATATATTTTTTCGCAAAATATGTCGATATATGATCCCTCCGTGTGGGCGTTCATGAGAATGAGAAGCTCAGAGAATAGCAGCAACAGTTCCTTCCATTCTTTGCAAGTAGTTGACTTAACTTCTGTTACATTTTCACTTGAACGACAGTCTAAAAAGTGACTGAGTTTTAGAGACTTTCATTTGAACTATTGGAATTGAGCAACACACACATACATTTATAAATGGAACTACATCTGGTGGCCTTCCTTCAACATCCCATCAAAGTCCATCATGTTTTTTTCCCACAGAGACACCACTTTGCCCAAGCCATAGCCATTTTGAACACCCATGGCTGCAACATCTTTGACAAGTTCTCTAGAAAGGTCGGTTTCGCTGTGATCTGTAGAACACACACATGAACACAAACACTGCTCGTCTCATGCCTGTGTTGTGTTGACATCATTGTGTTGTGTTGACACGTCCATTTGCCAGGATTACCAAAGGATGCTTGATCTGATGAGGGATATCATCTTGGCCACTGATCTTGCTCACCACCTCCGCATCTTTCCCGACTTGCAAAGGATGGCTGACGGTAAGGCTGTGTGTCTGTGTTCCTGTTTTACTATCTCCATAGACCACTCCTGTTTCCTGGGGGGGTTCATTAGAAAAAGCCACTGCCTCCTGAGCACATGTACTGCTGCAGCATGTGTTCAAATTCGACCTTATGCAATTAACCAAAACGATGTTCTTTTGCCACTTTCCTATACAATGAAGCATTAATGAAAACAATAGCCCACTCCTAGTTTTAATTTTAAGATAATAAACAAGGAATAAATGATACATTTTGGCATATGTGTGAAGTTAGGTTAGGATAATGGTTTAAGCTTAGTGTTACAGATTTTTCTGGGTTAATTGTGCTACATTTCTGATCCTCACTTTAATAGTAAAACCAACATTGTGTATGTGTTATAGTGTCTTATTTGTAGACTTCACCCGAGGGCAGAAATTGTCTACATTGTGCAGACTATGTCATGAGGAGATGTTGGATAATATGTTCTGGTTTTGCCCAGTGGTGGTGAATGTCTGAAATCAGGTTTGAGACTCTATGGAATGAAGTATGTAGACAGTGCTGTTGGCTGATCAGAAAGGTCACAGTTAAATCATGGAAAATGATGCGTGTGTGTGGAGGCGTGTTTGTGTGAGAGCGCGTGTTGGGTTTGAGAGCGTGTGGGGGTGTGAGAGCATGTGTGAGCATGTTATAAAAGACAAAGAAAAAGATAATAACAAGAAAAATCAAGTGTATGAACATGGTGTGGTTGTTGGGTTTTAGGGTCAGAGCTCTGGTAATGTGTGTGAATGTCTATATGTGGGTGTGATGTATGCATGGATTCTGGATGGTGCTGGACATGGTCTGGTGGTCCTGGGTGGTCACTGGAGCTCAAACTTAAGTAATCTTTGTCAGTATGACAAGACATTTGGTGAGATAAATAAATCAATAAAAAACACAAAATTGTAAACATTGACCCATTTCATGTTTGATTCTATTATTTGATCTTGCCAGTGTTGGAGTCTAATCAAATCCTTCTAAATGTACGTAAAGTTTAAAAACAGCTAAATTAATAGATTGAATAGCATGAAAACAGTGAAGGTTGGTAAAAAATTATAATTGAAAAAGAAAAGTTACGTAACAGCAAATTTATCTTATTTATTTTGTATTTAACCAGGAAGACACATTGAAGCCGAGGTCTAATTTTCAAGTGTGCCCTGTGAACATCAATCACAAATAAAACAAAAAAATACGAAACACAGGTAAAACATGAAACAGTAGAAGTTAACAGCGTCTGTCCTCTTACCTGACAGGGCAAAGTCATTCTACAACTTGCATCTGTGGATCATTCTTTATTACAGCAATGATTCACTCCTAGCTTTGGATTTAAACCTAGATATTGATTCTACCTTTGTTTCTGAGCCCTAAATATTCTGTCTTGGAAAGGTTGCTTATTAGAGATATTCAAATGTTAGGTCAAGATCAAGAAAGACACTTTAAAAGCATGACATTTCATATCATCCAATGGTTAACTGCCTGACTGGTCTGAAAGATAAAGAAATGTCACTGTCATCTGCATACATTTAAAGGTATAAATGCAGTTCATTTCCACATAGGAAAATACTGTTAATAAAGGAATCAAAGTAGGTCAAAGCACAGAGCTTCGTGGAACACAAAATTCCAAATGTCACAGCTGTATCACCCTGTTGCACAATTTGGCAACAATCAGAAAGTTGTCATTTTAACAAGTCTAGAACTTATACTTAATAATAATAATAATCATAAACCTTTATTTATATAGCACCTTTCATAAAAGGAATGCAGCTTAAAGTGCTTTACATTAATAAAAGTCTAATTAAAGGGACAATATGTAGTTTTCCAAAACAATAACAAAAGATGTACTTTGCATTAAAAAAGCAAACATCACTATGCATATATTTCTTAGTTGTGTACTTACATTATCCTAAATGTTTCCACCAACTTTCAAATCCAGAGAAATTTGTAATATAATTGGAAGACACGGGACGTTTAATTTTGGCTTCCGTAAATGGCGTCATTTAACCTTTCACTGCTCTAGTTGCTCTAAGTTCCAGGGAACCGCCAAACATGCGTGAATAAACGTTGAATAAAGTTATAATATTTTTAACAATACGTTACTTTGTCAGTGAACATTTTTTCTGCCGGAGACGCTAGATTGGAAGGTTGTCATTGACAATGATAACAAAACCCATGATCCCACGCTACTTCCCGACGTCATCCAAGTACATCTTTTTCTATTGTTTTGATTTAGAGCCCCCTGGCGGCCAAAAACTACATATTGTATGTTTAAATGGGGGAAATTTGCATCAATAAAAACATTTTCATCAATAAAAGACAAAAAAATGTAAAAAAATAAATTCAAAACATAAAAAGCATAGAGCACATTTGTAGGCCATGAAATAAAGGAACATATTAAAAGAAGGAAAGCATAACGGCATTTGAGTGCCAGTTTAGTTAAATGCTATAGTGAAAAGATATGGTTTTAACAGCTTTTTGAATATATCAATAGATGATGCTTCTTTAGCATCATCTATTTAAAGGCTGAACAAGTGTACTGTACCAAGAATGCTTTGGCTAACATAAAGCTTAAATCTAAAAGAATGAAAACGGAACCTGGTCACAATTAGAGGATAGCAGTAGGTAATTTACAATGATTACTACTACTACTAATAATAATAAACTGAATACATGTACAGTTGCAATCAAAATTATTCAACCCAATTGCAAATGAGGTTTATTGTCAACATTTATGGACATTCAGCTTTTTGCAATGCTATTGAGATTTCCCAAAATCCAACTGAAAATGCATCTCATTATGACTTCTCCAGTCTCAGAATGATTCAACCCCCTGAATAGAATCCCTCACAGCAGCACAAATATGCAAAACAGGTGTTGTTTCAAGCACACCTGATTCAACTAAGCAAGGGCTTCACTGGTTACACAAGTCAAAAGAATGGTCCAAATTGTTAAAAACTGCCTTTCGCACACAAGGATCAGGATACAAAAAGATAGTGAAGGCACTGAATGTTCCCAAGAGACACAGTTGGAAGCATAGTTTGCAAGTTCGAAGGGAACAATGGTTACACTCCCTGGACAGGGCAGAAAAAGGAAGCTTTCAATGGCTGCAACCAGATTTCTTACCTAAGAATATTACTGAACTGGAGGCCATTGCTCATGAGGAATGGGCTAAGATTCCTCAGGAACGCAGCCAGAGGCTGGTGTCTGGCGTCTGGTAATGTATCTTGTTTGTAGCAGGTCATAACAGCAAAAGTGTTTGCTCTATTAAGTACTAAAGATTCTTGCCATGAAGGGGTTGAATAATTTAGAGACTGGAGAAGTCATTATCAGTTGCATTTGCAGTTGAATTTGGGGAAACCACTTGATTCATTTGTTGTGTTGAGCTACAGTGCTTTGCGAAAGTATTTGGCCCCCTTGAACATTCTGACCTTTTGCCACATTTCAGGCTTCAAACATGAAGATATAAAACTGTAATTTTTTGTGAAGAAGCAACAACAAGTGGGACACAATCATGAAGTGGAATGAAATTTATTGGATATTTCAAACCTTTTTAACAAATAAAAAACTGACAAATTGGGCGTGCAAAATTATTCAGCCCCTTTACTTTCAGTGCAGCAAACTCTCTCCAGAAGTTCAGTGAGGATCTCTGAATGATCCAATGTTGACCTAAATGACTAATGATGATAAATAGAATCCACCTGTGTGTAATCAAGTCTCCGTATAAATGCACCTGCTCTGTGATAGTCTCAGAGGTCCGTTGAAAGCACAGAGAGCATCATG